>VWZE01004817.1:3437-35379 GCA_013396675.1 Eubucco bourcierii | reverse complement strand
CCCTTCAGGTAGCTGTAGACAGCAAGAAGGTCTCCCCTGAGCCTCCTCTTCTCCAGGCTAAACTAATCCCAGCTCCCTCAGCCTCTCTTCACAGGGCTGTGCTCGAGGCCTCTCCCCAGCCTCGTTGCCCTTCTCTGGACACACTCAAGCACCTCAATGTCCTTCTTCAACTGAGGGGCCCAGAACTGGACACAGTACTCAAGATGTGGCCTAAGCAGTGCAGAGTCCAGGGGGAGAATGAGCTCCCTGCTCCTGCTGGCCACACTATTCCTGATGGAGGCCAGGATGTCATTGGCTTTCTTGGCCACCTGGGCACACTGCTGGCTCATGTTCAGGCAGGTGTCAATCAGCACCCCCAGATCCCTTTCTGTTTGGCTGCTCTCCCGCCACTCCCACCCCAGCCTGTAGCTCTGCATGGGGTTGTTGTGGCCAAAGTGCAGCACCTGGCACTTGGATTTGCTGAACGCCATTTGTCGAACGTGTTCATTTACATGTTTAAAGTTAACCTGTCAGTACTTTGCTGACAGAGATAAACAATGAAATAATAACATTTAGGTCATTCTGGCAAAACTATTTGCAGGAAGAAATCATAGAATCATAGAATAGTAAGGTTGGAAATGACCTCAAGGATCATCTAGGTCCAACCTCCTGCCACAGGCAGGGACACCTCCCACTAGTACAGGTTTCTCAAGGCCTCATCATTGAGTGAGCAGCCACAACCTCCCTGGGCAACTTGTTCCAGTGCCTCACCACCCTCACTGGAAAGAACTTCCTTCTAACATCCAGTCTAAATCTCCCCTCTGCCAGTTTATAACCGTTGTCCCTTGTCCTGTCATTGCAAGACCTTGTCAACAGTCCCTCCTCAGCCTTCCTGTAGTCCCCCTTTTCACAAATCGACAACATTAAAACATGGTTGTGAGTGAAAATTTTTCTTTTAATTGACCTTGATTTAAGAGAAACTGATTTTCCTCTAGAATACTGGGAACTGAAACCAGGAGATTCTAACCTCATGTGACTTCATCAAATAGTAAAGTAAACCAAGAACCTGGAAGTTTCCTGATGGGGATGCAAGAAAAGAGATGCCATTGAAATTGTGGCAGCATGTTCTATAGAAATCTTCATTTGAAGAGAACATTTTTTCTAGTGGTCTAAAAATTACACACAGCATTAGTAAACAGATTTCTTAGGCTTACACTTCAGTGATTTTGGTTTGCTGGCTGGCTTAACTACAACAATTCAAGTTTCTGTTGTTGATTCAGCTTGGTATCAGTTGGCAGCTTTTTACAATAACCTAGGGCTTGTTGACAAGCAGAGAGAAATGCCTATAATTTCTCCCTAGAAAGCACTTGGAAACCTACAGAGAAACAGCTCCTGGCAGAGCTTGTGAACAACTTTCACTAATAAGTCTGTTTACTTTGCCTGTGTACTTCCTGCAGTATTTACAGCTACTCTGATTCATTAAGTGCTTGTGTGGAGAGCTCTGACCTTACAAAAAGAAAAGGTTTCATCTTAATTGCCCAAATTGGAAAAATATAATACTTAACACAGTGTATAAAGACATTGGAAGTTTGGGCAGGCATAAACCTCACTTTAAAGGAAATGGATATGATTTTAAAGGTTTAGTACCACATAAATAGCATGAAATTAAACTTGGTCTGTTTCTGGCCATGGTCCACGAATATTTTGTGGACTACATTCATGTGTTGGTTGTAGATTTGTAACTCCACTGGTACTTCAGTAACATTTTTCTACTTGTTAGGTAAATATTGAGATGCTTTATCAAACTTCAGACTATTTTAGGATTTTTTGTTTGTTTGTTTTTAATTTCAAAATTCGTCTTCAGACCACTTGCAATACCAAGTTTCCACAATGAAATAAGTTTTAAAAATTAAATACTTTGGAAACTTCAAACACAGACATCTATCAAAAATGCAGCTGACTGCATGCCTGAGTGTTCATCTCTATCCTTGTTCATCTGACCCTCTGTTACATTGGCCTCATACCTCTTGTGTGTGGGCAACTGGGAAGAAACTTTGGCTGCAAAGTATCATATTCCCATAAACCTCACTCCTGACACTAATGAGTAGGTAATGTCCTGCTGATTGGTTCCACTTGCAGAAATCCAGATTATGTTAATTGTGTAGCATGAGTGTATATTTTTAATGCTGTTTTCAGATGTTTCTCTGTCTGGGAACTTGCAATGTTGCATTTCAAAGCTGCTGAGTTTAATTTTTCAGGAGGGAATTGAAGGGAAGAAGATGAGCTAGTATATAATAATGAATACTTATTTTAAAATATATTATTTTAAAAGAATTTATTTCACTTAATACAAATAGTACAGTGCTCTTGAATCTTAATAACCAAACTCTTTCTTACAGGGATGGGATTTGTTGCTAAATACTTTTCTCTCTGATCACTATCCATGCTTTCCCTTAATGTAATTTCATGGTTTTTACTTCTCTATTTAGAACTGGTAGCATGTTTTTAACTCTAGCTGCATGGTGGATGAAAGAGAAAACCTCTTTCTCACACAACCTAGCCATGTCTGCATAGAATCAGACAGAAGCCTTACTGTAGTTTTTTCCTTTCCTGGAGATCTGTTAGGACATTCTGGCATGAGTAGCTCCAGGGTTTAATGGATATTATCCTTATAAATTTTATTTATTCATTCAGTTTTAATCAGTTTTACCTTTTTGAAACCCTGGAGACTGTTACAGTGCTTTAACTAGCAGGCAAAGATGGTTGGTTCAAATTGCAAGTGTGTCTTTCCTGCCTCATGGTGCCCTCTCCTCCCAAACTTTCTTGTAATGGTGGTAGGGTGCTTGATTTGTCATACAATGGTTTGTCTGCAGAATGATCCTGGTTGTTCAACCTGTTTGCCTGCTGTTTCAGTTCTCTTCTCACAGTTGCAGTTACTGATTTCCCTCTTCCCACACACTGTGAAGGCAATGGATGTGAGTATATTTCAGCTGAGAACAGGAGCTGTGATGCTGTCTACAGGATCTCAGGAACTGTATTTTTAACAGTAATGCAAATTGCTGTCACAGCATCCAGTAAATATAGAAATAGATATTTTTCTCCTTGTTGATTCTTCTAACAATTGCAGCTATTACTTAATGTACATATTTTCAGCTTCATGTGTAATTTTTCAAATTCATTCTACTAGTTTGTGACCTTCATATAAAAAGTAACTCTGATTTGTTAATCTGGGTTGCATAAAGTCTGTTGAAAGGGAGCTAGAGAGAGTTAAAATAAGCACATAGGAAACACCTGCAAAAAAAACCAACCCAAGAAGCATAAGATACTATTATTTAGAGCTAGTGTACTGCTTTTTGTAGCCAGAGTAATAAATTGGATACTTTGATGTGTGCAGAGGAGTGCCTTATGAGAGTTGGTCATATATTATGTCAGCTGGAAGGGTTTTTCAGGGTCTAAGTGTTAAAGCTGCAGTGGAATTGCATTGAATCTACAGTTACACAAAGTGAAACCTATTCAGATTTATTGACTTTTTGTTTTTGATCAGGGACTGTTTGAAGTAAACATGTTTACATCAAATACCTCACACACCTAGATAAACAATACTGAGTTCAACATGGAATACTACTTCAACTGCTACTTATAGTCCCCAGGATTTAGTAGAAGTGTATCATGAGGATTTTGCAAGTTTCATTGCTTGTTGTTACTTTGAGATACAGTAAAATTAGGTTGGCATACTGTTAATTTCTATATATGACGACATTTTCAACATTTCTTGGATTTTAGAGTCTGTTTATCATCTGCATGAAATGGAAGTGTCATGTATTGAAAACATTTTCTGTCCCCAAGTTGTTTTCACAGCAAAGAAAACGGAACAGTTTTAAGTACAGGTTTGCATACACAGCATCAATGCTACCCTAGCAGATGCAAGTCTCCACTGCTTGTATTTGCCTGCAAAGATGAGAAGAGGTAGCCAGTGACAGATTTTAGTTGTGGTGTTGTCTGGTGAAGCTCTGAGTCTGGAAGGTGAAGTAGCCAAGGTTTGAGGTCCTATTCCTTCCTACCAATGTCATAGAATCATAGAATAGTAAGGTTGGAAGGGACCTCAAGGATAATCTAATTCCAGACCTCTGCCATAGACAGGGACACCTCACACTAATATAGGTTACTCAAGGCCTCCTCCAACCTGGCCTTGAACACCTCCAGAGAGGGAGCAGCCACAACCTCCCTGGGCAACCTGTGCCACTGCCTCACCACCCTCACTGCAAACAGCTTCCTCCTGACATCCAGTCTAAAGCTCCCCTCTGCCAGTTTAAACCCATTGCCCCTTGTCCTGTCATTGCAAGACCTTGTCAATAATCCCTTATCTAATGTTTTGGTTTCTTTTTCCCAAACATCTCAGCAAACCTATGAGCAAAATAGACATCACCATTGTTTTCCTTTCACAGCCTATAGTGTAATTTTTTTCTATTAAAATATTCCAGTTAACCTCAAACCAGCACACTGATCCTGCGCTGCACCCTACGTAGCAATCTGTAGTGTGAGAAGTTTGTGTTTATGTACAGCATGTGTGTAGTAGGGTGGCAGGTTGACGATGAGTTGCCCTTTAGGCAAGTAGTACCTGGGGGCTTGCACTGCCTTCAGGTGCAGAAAGCTGCAGAACCAGATCCCCTGCTTCCTGGGAGAGTTCTCTGTCTGGGCACCTCTGTGTTTTCCCAGAGAGGAGGAGGAGATTATTGCCTTCTGATTTAGGATCCTCAGTGTGCAAAACAGGACCTAATTTGAAGGTCCCAGTTAGGCTTCTGTGTGGGTTAACGCTTGGCTACCGAGGTGTAGAGAACAACAATATGTGGCGCGAGGAAAGGTGAAGATTATACTCCTCTGTAATTTTGAAAGCTGCGCTTTCGCTTTGTGTTCATTCAATGTAAGTGCTGAAGTGGCAGCCTCTGTTGTGGATCCAGGCTTCAGGCAGCTGAGACAATTTTGCCTGTAGTACGAAGTCATTTTCTTCTTTCTAAATGCAGAGTGTTCAGTTCTGTTGCCATAGTAAGTTTCATGCATGGAACTGCATTTGTTATGTAAAATACTGTATCTCCACATATGTTTGTGTGTGTTTTTAGCAATCTTTAATGTCTGTTTTTGCAAGACAGTTAAGTTAAAGTCAAATAATCTGAGGACTTTGTCAACTTAATTTTTTTTTTTTTTTAAATTACTGGAAAAACCCCCACAGAATTTCATTCTACTTCATTGCATTGTTTTCAAGGAGAAAATCTCTGAAACACATAATGTTGGAAAGTACCCTTGCACAAGTTAGAGAAAAACCTTGGCATACTACCCATTTTCCAGTCTTCCTTCTGAAGACATGTCAGATTCTCTGGGATTTGTAAAAAAGGTCATGAACAAAATAAAGAACATTCTTGAGTATACAGTTGTATCTAGAAACCAGACATTCATTACAGTGTCAGTGTTACTTGTATTTGGAAAAGAGCATCCATATATGAGAATCCCTTGGTTAATAATAGCAGCAGTAAATGCATGGTTGCAGACAAATCACTTCTCAGGTTTAAGTTTACTGTGCAGTAGAGTTTAAAAGCTTTTATTTTTTTTAAAAAAAGAAGGTTTTTATGAAGAGCTAAGGTGGCTTTCTTCTTGCACCTTGTCAATAAAGGGTTAAAACTTTTCCATAGGGAAGAGCATCTTCTTATGACTACTCTGCTTTTACATCATGTCGTGAACGGTTGCCAGTCTAAAGAGGAAATGCAAAAGGGATCTTTATAAAAATCATTCCCTACAAGGGAAGATGTAGGGAGGTGAAGGAAAGAACATGCTTGCCATACTGCAAGAATAAAAAGTCCTGTTTGTCAAGGGTAGCATAGTTCTTTGCTTCCTCTACACAAGGTGTGAGCTTTTTGAGCATGTGGCTTAGCATGACTGAAATGTCAGAACTGTTATGGTACTTCAGTTAAGTTTTTTGTTCAGTTGCTAATTCAAGGTGGAAACTGTTTTTTGTATTTCTTTGAGATGAATTAAACTACTTCTAATATCAGTCTAAATTTTCTAGAGATACTTGAAAGCTTAGAATACGTTTTAAAGTTCGCTTCATTTTTTAAAATATGTAGGCATGACCCTACAGGGTTTGTTTGGGAGAACTCAAAAATGATTTGAGCATTTTGGTGGAGGATGATCTCAACTATATGTGATTTTGTAAGCTGAAAATATGTAAGGAGCAGGTCAGGAAAAGAATGGGAGAGTAGGAGGAGGGAAGGTAATCTTTCTAGGTTATCGCGATGAGCTGGGAGGCATCAGGGCATAACTTCTACCATAGCACGTTTCATATCACCTGAGTCATTTCTCCATTCTTATCTGAACCCTATGATACCTCTCAGTTGTCTGAGGCTGTGGGTGGCTGAATCATACCTGCCTTACAAAAACTGACACATACAAGATTCAGGGGCTTTGAGAGACTTAGCCAAAGCTACTTTTAGTTGAGAGAAGGTTTTTAGTCACTTCAGCTCAGTATATCACAGTATCACCAAGGTTGGAAGAGACCTCAAAGATCATCAAGTCCAACCCATGGCACCAAGTGCCACGTCCAAACCCACCTTGAACACCTCCAGGGACGGTGACTCCACCACCTCCCTGGGCAGCCCATTCCAGCAGTCAATGACTCTCGGTCAAGAACTTTCTCCTCACCTCCAGCCTAAACTTCCCCTGGCACAGCTTGAGACTGTGTCCTCTTGTTCTGCTGCTGCTTGCCTGAGAGAAGAAACCAACCTCCTTCTGGCTACAAGCACCCTTCAGGTAGTTGTAGACAGCAAGAAGGTCTCCCCTGAGCCTCCTCTTCTCCAGGCTAAACAATCCCAGCTCCCTCAGCCTCTCTCCATAGGGCTGTGCTCGAGGCCTCTCACGAGCCTCGTTGCCCTTCTCTGGACACGCTCAAGCACCTCAATGTCCTTCTTCAATTGAGGGGCCCAGAACTGGACACAGGACTCAAGCTGTGACCTAACCAGTGCAGAGTCCAGCGGGAGAATGACCTCCCTGCTCCTGCTGGCCACACTATTCCTGCTGCAGCCCAGGATGCCATTGGCCTTCTTGGCCACCTGGGCACACTGCTGGCTCATGTTCAGGTGGGTGTCAATCAGCACCCCCAGATCCCTTTCTGTTTGGCTACTCTCCAGCTACTCCCACCCCAACCTGTAGCTCTGCATGGGGTTGTTGTGGCCAAAGTGCAGCACCTGGCACTTGGATTTGTTGAACACCATATATGCTGCTGAAGTAGCAAGCAGCTGGTTAATGTGTTCATATAGCTGATTAGTTAGTTCATAGAATCAACCAGGTTGGGAGAGACTTCTGAGATTATCCAGTCCAACCTACCTCTATATATATTCATAAATCCACAGCCAGCTAAAACACTACTAACATGAAAAGATAAGTGGAGCTGTTGACTCTATTTTATATGCACTCTCGAGTCTCCTCAGTTAATTTTTAATAAACGAAAAGCAGTTGGGTTTGAGATACTAATTATAAATAATAGAAAATTGTTTTCCAGTAAGCCTTTTACTTCCCACCTCTAAATTTCTTCTGAAAACCAATATAGCCTTAAATTTCAGTAAACATCATGTTAAGTTCTTGTGGAAACATCTGATAAAGAACACAGAGTTAAGTCAAGCTCACAATACATCTGAATATGATTACTGTGTAGTAAGTAACGTAAACATCAAGGAAGATGGCACAGGACCTTGCGTATTTTTCTTTTTTGTTTTTTAAAGCAAACTTTGTAAACAGGAATTTTTGAAGAGGAAAAAAGCCTCCAGCATGGCTCTAGTCTGACTTGTCTTTCTGGGCAGATGCTTTCTCGCTATTGAGCAGAAAGATTGTACATTGAATTTGTGAGAAATGTGTTTTAGTTTTCACTGCATTGTTCTGTTTCGGTTTAGTGACAGCCCTGGATTACAGCTTGATAACTGAAATGGGTGTTTCTGCTTTTTGCTAGGTGTGGGCACTCTCCTGTGTACCGCTGCCGTGAGATGTCAGGTCGAGCCCTCGTTCCGTTTGTTATGGTAAATGAAGTACCTCATACGGTGCTGTCCTTGCTGGAGGGGCTGCCAGATCCCACCAGGCCTTGCATACGACAGAATAACATTCATGGAACACTTCTGCAAGTAAGTTTTTGGGGTTTATTTGCTTGATTTGGCTTCTAGTTTTGTTTTTTTTTTACTGTGAGGGTTTTTTGGTTGTACTGGTTGGTTCTTTGTGGTTGTACTTCACAGCCCCATAATGTGTACCCAACTGAGCTGCATGCTCCCACATTGTCAAAACGTGCCAAAACTACTTTTGAGTCAGTCCTATCAGTTGATAAATGTGGAATGAGTATTTCAGCTGTCATTAGAAGGCTGTAAGCTGTGAATATCAACGTTTACATTTCATATATTGTTTCATCTCTGGGGATTGACATGCTTTGAGAATGTATCTCTATCTAAACTTGCCTACAGAGAGATTTGCCCACAGTCACAGAGGAAATCTGAGGCAAAGCTGAACTCTAAGCACCAATAGTGTTGTAGATACTGAAGCTTGCTACTTACCAACATTTTAGTATATTACTTCATTTGCTTTTCCTGCTATGCCAGCAGCTTTGTGCCAGTTTGCTGTATGAGTTGTGGTAAGCTCTAAAACTTCTTAAGAAGAGCTGCTCTAGATTTGGAATCAGATTCTTCATTCCCCATATATCATTCTTTTTATTTTATGGGTAGATGTTTTGCTGTCTTTGATTTTTAAACTATTGTGGTAATAAGTTACTCATTTTTATTGCCTGTTTTTCATGAGCAACCCTCCAACCAAGCCATATTGTACATGATCAGCTCTGTTAGTCTGCCTTAGCTGGCAAGCTGTCTGGGTACACATTCCCTCTGTGAGATATTGTATGTGGGGTTTTATTATTTTTTGGTATATCTTTTCTGGCACATTGCATCCCTTGAAGAACATGACCTTACAGGAAACCAAGGACAGTGAAATGAAGTCCCTCTAAACCTGTTATTGTCAACTTTACCTGTAAAAGGTTTCATCCAGTTCAGTCTAGATTTGGTTATAGTGAAGCTCATGGGATAACCATGTCCAGTCTTCTCCACCATGAAATGCAGTCCACACATCTGTGTATATGTGAGTGCTTTGACCTATAGACTGATGATTCTGAGTGGGAAGGAGGGCAGCCTCAGATGACCTGTGCAGCCTGGATGTGTCATCAAACTCCTGAAGCCCAAGGAAGAAAATTAACTGTTCTCTAGGTCCAAAATAATGATAACTCTGATCAGGAGAGCGTGTACTGGCTGCAGTGTATAAAGCCACACTCTGCTATTCAGTGACCAAGAAAAAAAAATAGTAAGGATTAGACTCATAGAATCAGTCAGGGTTGGAAGGGACCACAAGGATCATCTAGTTCCAACCCCTGTGCCATGTGCAGGGACACCCTACCCTAGATCAGGCTGCCCAGAGCCTCATCCAGCCTGGCCTTAAACACCTCCAGGGATGGGACCTCAACCACCTTCCTGGGCAACCCATTCCAGGCTCTCACCACTCTCATGCTGAAGAGCTTCCTCCTCACCTCCAGTCTGAATCTCCTCACCTCCAGCTTTGCTCCATTTCCCTTAGTCCTGTCACTAGCTGACAGCTTAAAAAGTCCCTCCCCAGCTTTTTTGTAGCCCACTTCAGATACTGGAAGGCCACAGTAAGGTGCCCTGGGAACCTCCTCTTCTGCAGACTAAACAGCCCCAACTCTTTCAGTCTGTCCTCATTGGAGAGGTGCTCCAGCCCTTGGCTCATCCTTGTGACCCTTCTCTGGACACTCTCCAGCATGTCTACATCCCTCTTGTAATATGTGCTCCAGAACTGGATGGAGTTTCAGGAACCCTAAGTATGATTTTCCCAGAAAACAAGGGAGCACCTTTTATTTGTCTGGTTGTAGGTTATTTGTGGTGATTGAAAAAACCTCTCAAATGCATGAATTTTTAGATTAACTTGATGGGTGGAGCACTGCTGGGTAAGGAATTGGCTGGATGGTGGCACACAGAGAGTGGTGACCAAGGGCACAATGTCCACCTGGAAACCAGTGCCAAGTGGTGTCCCTCAAGGGTCAGTGCTGGCACCAGTGCTGTTTAACATCTTTGTCAGTGCCATGGACAGAGGAATCAGTGCACCCTCAGCAAGTTTGCAGATGGCACCAAGCTGTGTGGCACAGTCAACTTGCTAGAGGGCAGGGATCCATCCAGAGGGACCTGGACAGGCTGCAGAGGTGGGCCCAGGCCAACCTCATGACATTCAACAAGGCCAAGTGTAAGGTCCTGCACCTGGGTAGGCACAATCCCAAGTACAAATACAGGCTGGGTGGTGAATGGCTGAGAGCAGCCGTGAGGAAAAGGACTTTGGAGTCTGGGTTGATGAAAAGCTCAACATGAGTCTACAGTGTGAGTGCAGCCCAGACAGCAAATGGACATATGCCAGTGCTTTGCATTGCAAGACAAAGGTACCTCCTTCTCTCTGGTGTTGCATGTGACCTGCTCTTAAATATAAAATATAACTAGTGGCAGAGAATTTGTTATGCTTTGATACAGAGTTAGAACTTCATTAAGATAAAAATGGAAATTCACTTATTCAGTGTTGTTTCAAGTGTCATCAGTGAGTTACTCTTCACAGACAGTTACTCTTAACATTGAGATGTTCTCCACACTTTAACTATTCAGAATTCCATATTTTCAATTACCTACATTGTTTCTATAGCAGTAGGCTGGTTCAGAGAAGTGGTTGGGGGTATGTGTGTGTGTGTGTATTTGTGTTTGGTTTTTTGTGTTCACTAATTCAAACAGGTTTGTTTGTGTATGATTGTGAAGCTTTGC
The DNA here is from genome assembly GCA_013396675.1 of Eubucco bourcierii. Classification (NCBI taxonomy): domain Eukaryota; kingdom Metazoa; phylum Chordata; class Aves; order Piciformes; family Ramphastidae; genus Eubucco; species Eubucco bourcierii. The sequence goes on along the minus strand of VWZE01004817.1, from coordinate 24,517 downwards.
GTAAGGAATTCTGGTTTGAGTTTCTGAACGGTTTTTTAAATCAGCAACACTTTTGCACCTCTCTGAAGTCTGAATAACAGACTGACTCACATCAACTTAGTCAGTGCCATGTGAACAAAACTGAACTTAATAGGAGATAGAGGGCTTCCTAACTCTGTACATTACATAAGCATTGCATTTACATAAACATAAATGTTAAAGATTAGATCTACTAGTATGTGCAGTTCTGGAGCCCTCAGCACAGGAAGGACGTGGAAGTGTTGGAGCGGGTTCAGAGGAGGCCACGAAGATGATCAGAGGGCTGCAGCAGCTCTCCTATGAGAACAGACTGAGAGAGTTGGGACTCTGCAGCCTGGAGAAGAGAAGGCTTCCAGAAGGCCTTAGAGTAACCTTCCGGTATCTGAAGGGAGCCTGCAGGAAGGCTGGGGAGGGACTATTGACAAGGTCTTGCAATGCCAGGACAAGGGGCAATGGGTTTAAACTGGCAGAGGGGAGATTTGGACTGGATGTTAGGAGGAAGTTGTTTGCAGTGAGGGTGGTGAGACACTGTCACAGGTTGCCCAGGGAGATTGTGGCTGCTTCCTCCCTGGAGGTGTTCAAGGCCAGGTTGGAGGAGACCTTGAGTGAACTGTACTAGTGGGAGGTGTCCCTGCCTATGACAGGGGATTGGAACTAGATGATCCTTGAGGTCCCTTCCAACCTTACCATTCTGTGATTCTGTGATTTCCCAATGACTTCAGTGGGAGAAAAAATGAGTGGTTAGTATTTTTCAAGAAATAGCAACATTGTATAGAATTAAACTCATTGTTCTGAAAATCCTTGCAATGGAACAATTGAAAATCCTTGTATTAGAAAACTAAAATTGTCTATCATCTGTACAGGGCTTTTATGAAAGTGATTTACTACTGTTTTTCCTTAGTGGAGTTTACTGAATGCAGTGAGATTTGCATGGTGGTAGGGCTTCAGACTGTCTATATCAACTCTTTGATATGCTGATGCTTTAAATACCAATGGATATCTGGAGGAAGTGATAGAAGAATTGATTTAAAGGATGGTTGGAGAGTTCTTTGAAGTAGAAGGGAAACTGGATCAAGAGCATAACCTGAGAACAGCGATTCTGGTTCGTGCAAAGACTTACCTGAGTCATTGACTGCTTCCAGCAAGGACCAATAGTACAAACCTAGGAAAAAGAGTAAAACAGTTGAAGCAGCTGGTGAAACATCTGCATGTCTTAGCTTAAAGTACTTTCCATCCATAGGTGTATGGATGTGGCTTTGTACTGATGAAAAGCAGCAGTTTGTGCTGCAAAGGACAGCATGTTTGTTTAATTATCTGCAAGAGCTGTATTAAGACAGATGGTGGTTGAAAGCAGAGCCTGCTTAATGAATGTCTTTTTCCTTCCTTTGAGAGGAGGAGAGTTTTATCTTAAGTTCCTACAAAGGAAGGTCAAACTTCAGGTATTTGAGATTACAATCACTCTGGTGTTTTATGAGTCTAATACTTGGCCACTTGGACAGTAAAAGCAGTTTAAATAAATAACGAACATTTCAAAATATGAGCAGAGAAGAATGATGCATGAAGAAGAGGGAGCAAACAGTCATGGGACCTTCGTTATTGTGGGACTGGACAGGTAATAAAACCCCACAGACTCCAGTGGCCAGGATGCGAATAGATTTTGAAGGTCAGTCTTGGATGTTGGTCCTTGTGGCTGAGTGAGAGAGGTATACTCCTCATTAGCTTGACCTAAAAATCCTTGATGTGAACTGCCAGCAGAAGTTCCAGTGACCATATTTTTTTCCCTGCTTTGTTTTGAAGACAAGGGATCCTTAAGTTCTGAAGGGAATGAATGGGGAAATAGCATATTGTTTATTTGGCTTTGTTCAGTAGCACAGAAACAATGACTATGGTGAATTGCACTTTCTTTAGCTTGGCAATAAAGTTTGAAGTGTAGCAATTCAACACTGACTTGCAAAAACTCAATGTAGTAAATGAATGTTACATTATCTACAGATCAAAGAAAGAAACCTCCTATAATTGTTTTCCAGTGAAACTTCCTCCCATCTGTTTCTTTTCTAATCCCAGTTTTCAGTGTTAAAGATAAGCTTTGCTTTTAAGTAAAAAGTGAAAAGTGGATGTCAAGTTGAAAACATAGAATCATAGAATGGTAAGGTTGGAAGGGACCTCAAGGATCATCTAGTTCCAACTCCCTGACATAAGCAGGGACACCTCCCACTAGTACAGGTTACTCAAGACCTCGTCCAGCCTGGCCTTGAACACCTTCAGAGAGGGAGCATCCACAACCTCCCTGGGCAACCTGTTCCAGTACCTCACCACCCTCACTGTAAAGAACTTCCTCCTAACATCCAGTCTAAATCTTCCCTCTCGCAGTTCAAACCCATTGCCCCTTGTCCTTTCATTGCAAGACCTTTTCAATAGTCCCTCCCCAACCTTCCTGTAGGCCCCCTTCAGATACTGGAAGGCTACTCTAAGGTCTCCTGGAAGCCTTCTCTTTTCCAGGCTGCAGAGCCTCAACTGTCTCAGCCTGTCCTCAGAGCAGAGCTTCTGCAGCCCTCTGAGCATCTTTGTGGCCCTCCACTGGACCCGCTCCAACAGTTCAGTGTCCTTCCTGTGCTGAGGGGTCCAGAACTGCACACAGGACTGCAGTTGGGGTCTGAGGAGAGCAGAGTAAAGTGGCAGAATCCCCTCCCTTGCCCTGCTGCCCACACTGCTCTTGCTGCAGCCCAGGACTCGGTTGCTGTCTGGGCTGCATGACTCACATGTAACTAACATGACTAACATACTCACTTATATGCAATAACAGAGCACTCATCTCATTTCTTCATGTTGTGAATTTGTATTAACTGTTATATAGGGGTGCACTGATACAAGGAGGCACTAAGCTTTTGAGAACAAGATTCATTTTTATGAATGCAACAGAAAATCAGCTAAGTTCCAAGAACAGGAGGATACATCTTTGAAAGAAAACTATTAATGAGATTTTGCCAGAGGTTTTCTTCCGACTTCTTTAAAAGAAAAAACAGTAAAACAACCAAGAAACCAAACCAAAACCCCAAGCCAACAACAAAACCACCCGACCAATAAAAAACAAAACAAAACAAAACAAAAACTCCCATCCCAACCAACCAAAAAAACAACCAAAAACCAAACCAAAACCCCCACCATACCTCATGTGCTACTGCTAATGGACTTGGGCAGATTTGCTAGTAGGACGTGGCTTTGAAGTTGCCTTAGGGTAATTAGTAGTGCTCCCAAATATGATGTCTCTGACTGCCTAAGACATTTCATCAGTTTTCACAAGGGTGTAGATTTAGACACATCTTACAACTATTAAGTGTTTTCATTCAATTACTGAGCTCCTTCCTACAACAACTAAGGTTATGCAGAGATGCTGTTGTTGTAAACCTTGTGTTCAAATCTTTGAAATTAAAAAAAAATAATTGGTTTAGTACAGAATCAGCAGTACTCATCAATTAATGGAAGCAAGGCTGCTGCTGTTTTTAATTGAGGGGTAACTGTAACAAAGTCTGCTCTCTGTTCTGTCGGGGATGGTGTGACAGTTGGCCCCTCTGTAGAGCAGAATGGATGCCTTGGTGGATGCAGTGCCTCCCTCTCTCCCACACCCTAGGTTTGATGCTTGTTATTGTGAGTATGGCAAGCAGTTCACAGGCTCACAAGATGTCAGGGGTCGGAAGGGACCCAAAGAGATCATCCAGTCCAACCCCCCTGCCAGAGCAGGACCATAAAATCTAGCTCAGGGCACACAGGAACACATCCAGACAGGCCTTGAAAGCCTCCAGAGAAGGAGACTCCACAACCTCTCTGGGCAGCCTGTGCCAGTGCTCTGAGTCCCTTATAGTAAAGAGGTTCCCCCTTGTGTTGAGCTGGAACCTCCTATGCTGCAGATTCCATGCATTGCTCCTTGGCCTATCATAGGGACCGAGTAAGCAGAGCCTGTCCCCCTCCTCCTGACCCCCAGCCCTCAGATAGTTATAAAATCCCCTCTCAGTCTTCTCTTCTTCAGCCTAAATAGCCCCAGGTCCCTCAGCCTCTCCTCGTCAGGCAGTGCTCCAGTCCCCTAATCACCCTTGGACTCTCTCCAGCAGATCCCTGTCCCTCTTAAACTGGGGAGCCCCAAACTGAAGGCAGTACTCAAGGTGAGGTCTCAGCAGGGCAGAGGGGAAGGAGAACCTCCCTGGATCTGCTGGACACACTCTTCTGAATGCACCCCAGCATCCAGCATCCTCTTGGCCACCAGGACACATTTCTGTCCCATGGACAACTTGTTACCCACTAGCACTCCCAGTTGCTATGCAAAGATTTCAGCTTCCCTGATCCAGTGCAACTACTATCACTCCTTAATGAATATAGGCTCCTGCAGCCCACATTGCTAGCAGAGGTGATGGGCTGTCTCCACCTAACTTTTATTAGGTGGCAAGATTAAACTAAGGAAAGGAAATCCTCCTACAGGAACAGTTTTCAAAATGGATAGATTCTTTTCTTTTGAGATGATGGGGGTTGTGATGGTTTGGGAGTTCCCCACCCCCCCAACACTTTGTAAAATGACCCAGACTAGAACTCAGCCAGATGGAAGTTAAGGACTGAAGCTCTATTTACAGCTCAGCACAATGTACAAGCAGAGATAGACACTGTAGACAGGAATAGTTACAGACATAGACAAGTTAAAGGGAATACAGAAACACAACTCCCCTCCCAGAAATCAGAGACCCCAGGAGGGGCTCCCAACCACCCTTCCACCTTCTCCCCACCCCTGCACCTTACCCCAAGGTTTGCCTTATGCGCAAGGTGAGCTTGGAGGATGGGCCAGGGGGGTCAGAAGGAAAGTGGTTAGTGAGGTTACTCAGCAGAGAGGAGAAGCCAGAAGCTGCTAGACTGAGGTGCTGTGCCCCAGAGACTGACTTATCTATGTTTTGAGTACTTAAACATCTCAGCAAGCCTATGAGTGCAGCAGACATCACCATTGGTTCCTTTCCACAGCCTCTATAATATAATTTTCTCTATTAAAATATTCCAGTTAGCCTCAAACCAGCACAGGGGTGTAGGAAACAAATACTGTTGGCTCAGTGTTCTCCTTTCTGCTACTTAAGTCTTCCTGAAGGGAGTTAAACTATTTGGACGTTGGGTGGTTAATGTAATTTAGACCTCCCAGAACAGCGTTTGAGCTCTTGCAAAGGCTACATTTTTCAAATGTTCAGTTCTATGCATATTCTTCCACCTGTTTTGTATTATGAATCTTTAAGCATCCCTCATGATTGGTCGGGCAAGCAATCCTATCTGTCACAGGCAGAGGCTGTTTTTACAGTTGGAATGCAAAAGTTGAAACATGTAGAGTTTACTGAAGATAGAATATTCTCCTAGGTGGTGCAGTGGATTAATTTAGTACTCTGTGGAGTTCATTTTTCATCTCCAAAGACATGTTTTCAATCCTACACATACAGAGTCTCTTTTCGCTTCCCTTTGGTCTAGAAAGCATGTCTTTAAAGCTCTCAGAGCCAACAGAAAGATAATCCTGGATACACTTCCTGGGTATATTTTTTAAAATACACATCCATTGTAAGTTCTGGCTGCTTGAGGATGTACATAGAATATGTTTAGGAACAATGAGGGCTTTTTGCTATGCTCTGCATTTTCAGAAGTTCAGTCTGTAGTGAAAAAATGGAAAGTGCCTTCTTTGGATGCTTTCTGAGCCTGTTTAGAAAGCAGTATTATAACTCTCCATGAAAGGAGGACAAATGGCAATTTAGGAGAATGCTGGATGGGAGAAGTGAATGAATAGGGATGGTTTTAAACTGGGTAAATCGTACCTATCCTGAAGGCCAGGATGCAAGGGTATGAAATATGAGCTATGAAGTATGAGCCTACAGTGTGCACATGCAGCCCAGACAGCCAACCGAGTCCTAGGCTGCATCAAGAGAAGCGTGGCCAGCAGGGCAAGGGAGGTGATTCTGCCCCTTTACTCTGCTCTCGTCAGACCCCACCTGGAGTACTGTGTGCAGTTCTGGAACCCTCAGCACAGGAAGGACATGGAAGTGTTGGAGCGGGTCCAGAGGAGGGCCACAAAGATGATCAGAGGGCTGGAGCAGCTCTCCTATGAGGACAGGCTGAGAGAGTTGGGGCTCTTCAGCCTGGAGAAGAGAAGGCTTCGAGGGGACCTGATAGTAGCCTTCCAGTATCTGAAGGGGGCCTACAGGAAGGCTGGGGAGGGACTATTGACAAGGTCTTGTAATGACAGGACAAGGGGCAATGGGCTTAAACTGGCAGAGGGGAGATTTAGACTGGATGTTAGGAGGAAGTTCTTTCCAGTGAGGGTGGTGAGGCACTGGAACAGGTTGCCCAGGGAGGTTGTGGCTGCTCCCTCCCTGGAGGTGTTCAAGGCCAGATTGGATGAGGCCTTGAGTGAGCTGTACTAGTGGGAGGTGTCCCTGCCTATGGCAGGGGGTTGGAACTAGATGATCCTTGAGGTCCCTTCCAACCTTACCATTCTATGATTCTATGAAATTGTGGAACAAAAAATAGACAGGAGGAGAAAAAAAATGGAAGAAAAAATTGAAATCTAAGAAGATGAAAGGAAGCATAAAACAAGAATAAGACACTTTTCAAAGATGTGAAGAATCAGTGTTCCCGAGTCAAATTACAATTTCATGAATTAATGTAGTGTACTTTTGACTTCTTCAGCCAAGTCTAAAGCATGGTACTTTATTTGCTTAACATCACAGTTACTTCTTGGAGTAGTGTTTTTTTTAACACTCTTTTTGTAGGTTTTTTCCCCCCTTGGGTCTATTAATTATTTTATAACATGTGTGTTTCTGAAGTAATTATTATGGTGCTAAAATTTTCTAGGAGCGGTTTTTACATGGCTGTTGGACAAAATGCTTTTTTTGTTACCAAGCCTCTAAAGGACTCTGAATCTGAACTGATGGAATATTCTAGAAATGTGATCCTTTGATTTTATTCCTCTAGTGCAGTTCATTCATGGCCCAGAAGAGAATGGGAAATGTATACCCAGGTTAAGGGAGCATTGTACAGACACTGACTGACATAAAGAAATTAAACAGGATGGAAAGCTCAGGTGAGGGCAGGACTAACAAGAAGTGGCTGTGCTATACTTCTATCAGTGGTGGACAGGTTTGGTTTTGGAAGCACAGGGGTTGCGTCTTACTGTAAGAGTCTATCTGTGTGTTTTGCTTTTTAGGTCAGTGGGCTCAACTGAAAGGTTTGTGTTCTAATGGCTCCCAGTTCTGGGGCATTGCTACTAAAACCTTCAACAAATACACTGGATTCTGACTTGAATTGCCAAAAATGTGGCTTCCAAGGGAGCTCTTAGACTTGAAGTACCCTGCAGAGTCTTTGTCAGTCCCAGGAAACACTCTGGGTGTGGTCTGACTGCAGAAGAGGGCAAGCAGGATGTGGAGAGAGTGATAGGAATGCTTCTAAGTTTATCGTCTGTCAGGGTGCCTCCTTTTCTCTGCTTCTTCCTTTCAGAAAAGGTGCAGTTGTCTCCAGATCATCAGAGTCGGCTTGATGTTTGGGAGGGTAGAAGCCTCCCCCGCAGCTTCAAGCAAGGAAAGAATAAATGAGGCTTTTGAAGGCATGATAAGCAGCAGGTGCTTCTATTCTGTCCTCCCCTCATTCCTTCTCGGGGTTGAGCCTCTGATATCTCTCCTTGTTTCCCTGCCATTCTCATCATCGACTCCCTCCTGTCATCTCTTGTTTCAGGTGCTTGCTCCTCTGTACTTGTGTGCAGGACCTCATCCACTTCTGCAGTGTGGGTGCTATCCTGGTATGATTGCTGCTTGTTGCAGTAGAGTTATTCCCATGCTGTCAGAAGCCTGTGTCAAATGTATGGCTGTAGTCACATTTCTTCAGAAGTGCACACTTCAGATCTAGTGCATTTTCGCAACTATGCCAAATGTCTTCATTTGATTTTCAGCAAGGGAACTCTCCAGATTATAGTGCTTCATTCTGTCCTGTTTCTATTATGGAAAACAAGCAACAGTTACTAGTTTATTCCTCAAATGTACACAGGTATGTCTTTTTGTGTCAGAAGTGGGTGTTGGGAAAGCTTTATGGCTTAGTAATCAGATTTCTCCTTTTTTTTTTCTTTTTTTTTTTTCTTTTTTTTTTTTTTTTAATTGGTACAATTGCACCAAGGATAAGGTTAAAACTTGTTTTACTATGGGAAAACAGTTAGGGAGGTTATTCTGCCCCTGTACTTAGCACTGGTTAGGCCACAAGAGAGATGTTGAGGTGCTGGAAGGTGTCCAGAGAAGGGCAGCAAGGCTGGTGAGGGGCCTGGAGCACAGCCCTGTGAGGAGAGGCTGAGGGAGCTGGGGGTGTGCAGCCTGCAGAAGAGGAGGCTCAGGGCAGAGCTCATTGCTGTCTACAACTACCTGAAGGAAGGTTGTAGCCAGGTGGGGTTGGGCTCAGAACAAGAGGACACAGAGGCAACAGAACAAGAGGACACAGTCTCAAGTTGTGCCAGGGGAGGTCTAGGCTGGATATTAGGAAGAAGTTCTCGACAGAAAGAGTGATTGGCATTGAAATGGGCTGCCCAAGGAGGTGGTGAAGTCACCATCCCTGAAGGTGTTCAAGACTGGATGGGGCACTTAGTGCCATGGTCTTGTAGATTGGATGGGACTGGGTGCTAGGTTGGGCTGGGTGAGCTTGGAGGTCTCTTCCAACCTGGTTGTATAAAACCCAAAATGAGTATTCTATGTTTAACTAGTTTTAAAGTATTTCCAGTTAGGGCATCTTTGCACTCAAGTGATTGCTGGGGAGGAGAAAGAGATATCTTTGTAACCTTTCAACAATAAAAGCATAATACTGTTTTCCCTTTAAAAAAAAAAACCTGAACTGGTGGTAACAGTGGTAGATACATATGATTAAAGAAGGAAACAGAACTACAAAATAATGAAATCCTTCATGTTTCATGGTCTTAATTTTCCTTTTTCTAAAAAGCCAAGTTGTGCTCTTAGATAAGTAAAAACTTACTTTTAAGTTAAAACCCTTCTGGACAGGTTTGAGTTGGAGGTTGGGAGGAGTTTCTTTCCTGTCAAAGTGATTAGGCATTTGAACAGGCTGCCCAAGGAGGTGATGGAGTCACTGTCCCTGGAGGTGTTCATGAAAGATGTAGATGTGGCACTTTGAGACATAGTTTAATCACTATGGTGTCCTTAAGTTGATGATAGACTCTATGATCTTAGAAATCTCTTCCAAGTGAAAATGAGTCTATGAGATACTATGAGTAAGGGCACTGTCACTGTAATACAATCTGACATAAGTATTCATAGTTCCTGTGACATTTAGAGATTTTCAGTTTTGCATAATTGGGTACTTTGTGAAAAAGTTGAACTTAGCAAATCTGAGTTTAGGCATTTTGCTGAGGGAATGTTTGTCCAACGGATTAACTACCCCAAATAGCCAGTCCTGGGTTATTTGTGGCAAAACCAGAAGATGCACATGTGCAGCATCAAAGGTTCACTGGCACAAACGTGAATTGTGTTTACCAGAGCACAGAGCAGGCTCAAAACCAAAACCAAACATGGTGTTGCTGTTCACACTGGCAGGAACCATGGCTTAACATGAACTCAACGTGAGCCTGCAGTGTGAGTGCAGCCCAGACAGCAACTGTGTGCTTGGCTGCATCAAGAGCAGCATGGCCATCAGGGCAAGGGAGGGGATTCTGCCCCTTTACTCTGCTCTCCGCAGACCCCACCTGGAGTACTGTGTGCAGTTCTGGAGCCCTCAACACAGGAAGGACATGGACATGTTGGAGCAGGTCCAGAGGAGGCCACGAAGATGCTCAGAGGGCTGCAGCAGCTCTGCTCTGAGGACAGACTGAGAGAGTTGGGGCTCTGCAGCATGGAGAAGAGAAGGCTTCCAGGAATCATAGAATCAGGAGACCTGATAGTAGCCTTCCAGGATCTGAATGGGGCCTACAGGAAGGCTGGGGAGGGACTATTGACAAGGTCTTGTAATGACAGGACAAGGGGCAATAGGTTTAAACTGGCACAGGAGAGATTTAGACTGGATGTTAGGAGGAAGTTCTTTACGGTAAGGGTGGTGAGACACTGGCACAGGTTGCCCAGGGAGGTTGTGGCTGCTCCCTGCCTGGAGGTGTTCAAGGCCAGATTGGATGAGGCCTTGAGTGCCCTGTACTAGTGGGAGGTGTCCCTGCCTATGGCAGGGGGTTGGAACTAGATGATCCTTGAGGTCCCTTCCAACCTTACCATTCTATGATTCTTTTGTATTCTTTCCTGCTCTGTCCTGGTCCGGGAAAGAGGGAGACAGAGTGGGTAAGCTGGATATGTGTGTGTTTGGGACATGTAGGGACATATCCTGGATATGTATTTTGAGTATAATTTTGGACCTTCCACCACAGTGGTGAATTTGGATTCAGTCAGTGTATGAATAGGACTTAAAATGCCTTTCTCTACATGGATGTGGTGGTTTTGCAACACATAGAATTTGGGATTTACCCTCAAAGAGTAAATTAACGGAATTTGGAAGTAAACTGAAAGTCTTATTTACAAAAGTAGTTTAAATATGAAAGGTAATAAACATTTCCAAATACATGTGTACATACACAACTTGACATTAGCTCAGCTATACCCCAGGACACAGTAGCTCAGATCTCCCTGTACACCGCAGCCTGAAGGCCACTTTGCCTTATCTCCTGCTGCAATAACCCAAACAGTGGTCGGCAGAGAGGAGTAAAGCAAAGGAGGAAAACAAGAGAGAGAAACACACTGTAACTTCACACTATATAGAATTTTTGAGACCAATGGAATGGGATAAACATATCTCTAAATGTTTTGTTTGACCCCTTTGAGAGCAGAGTCCCTCCCTCTAGAAACTCTCAGATTCTCTAGAAAACTTACTTACAATTTAGGACCCTAGTTCTAAAACTGTAATAATGTAACAATGGGTGATCCCTGTGGTCTTGGTTGAATAGGATTGCAGTACTATGATTAGCCACCAAAAAATCCTCCAAGCAATGGTAGTGTTGCAGTTACACAAACATAAAGCACTTCAGAGGTGTCCTTAGGTGATGGATGATACTCTTCAGTTTAGGTGGCATGAGCAGGTGGTGTTCATTGTGACATACTCCTAAGTGAATTCCTGGAGAAGCTTGGTTTAGGCCTTTCTTTACATTTAGTTTGATTTCCCTATGCGACAAAAGGAAAAAAATTGGTGATTTTTGGTGGCAGATATATTTGTCTGATTTATGCAGTGACTAAACTTGAGTGGTAAATTTGAGAAAGTTTTCTTTTTCTTTGATGGTTTGTAATGCAAAGCATTCATACTCGGTGTTATTACTGTATTGTACACACTGCTCTATCTGTAGTGATGCTTTTTCACAGAAAATCATAATGCCATCAAAAAGTGCCTTGTGTTGACCTTTTAAGTTGTTTAACAAGTCCTCCCTGGGCCGTTTCAGTAAAAAGGAGTAAGATTTGTTCAACTTAGGTTAGCAGGGGCTTGCTATTTAACTCATGTGACTGCAGGCAGTGGAGAGTTTGCTTTCATGAGAAGCCTCATTTTAGGAGGTGTGAAGTTGCTGAAATTAGCAGCAGCAACTTTTGAACAAGTAGTGTGCATGGTAACATCTACCCCTGGCACTGCTGCGTTTGAAAGGCAAACTTTATGCAGTTCAATATCCGAAGCCAGTGGAGGGTTAAGCTACAGAAGCTTTAAAAGACTGTTCTTAGGATGATTTTTAGAGACAGTGAGACATCTTTACTCCTCTGGGGTAATAAAATCCAAGGCAGGCTTGTGCAAGTGTTTGAGGAGGTGGTCTTGAGGAAGGAAATGGGTTGGAAGAACTTTTCCAGAAAGCCCTTCTGCCTTGAAAACTGCTGTTAGCGTTCTTTTTTGTCAAAAAACAACTTAGTAATTGCATGCCAGTGGAATAGAGGAGGGGAAAAAAGTAATAATAAAGAACAGATATTCCTGAACAGCTTCTGATGCCTCTGAAGAGCCCCAGCAATTTCTATCATTTTTCTTTGAAACTTACCTGTTGCTATGTGTAAAACAAAGTGCACCAGCACTGCGGCACATAGCTTTGAGTTGGGCACCTTCCGTGATAGCATAGGATGCTTGTTGAGGGTGGGGTGGGGGGAAACCACAAGGCAATGAAGCTTTGTGGCTCAATAAAATCAGGAGGAATATTTGAGCTGTTCTGGGGAGATGTAACAGGCTAACTAGCGAGAGAGATCAAACCTTGGGAAAGAATGAGGAACGTATGGCAGGTGGAATTCTGAGTGCTCAAAGCAGAGATGCAAATACTATGAACATTGTTCTCTGATTGTGACAAAATGATTCAAAATTAATAATCTATGTTAACTTGATATCCAGGCAGAGACTGTTAATAACTATGAACACTGTTTATTAACATTAAATCTCACCAGAAACCATATTTACAAGGTTCAAAAATGCAGGGTTTGGAAATTTACACATACAGGGAACAGGTAAACTGGAACACTTTAAAGGCAACCAGCACAAGCAAACATTTTTACTGGCAGAGAAGGTTTATGTGGTCACTTACACTGCTTGCAGTTAGTTACCCTGCTAAGCCACTGGATGGACGCAGGAAGTTCCTTTCTGCTTATGGCAGAAGACAATTAGTGATTATAAGAGGCTTGAAGTATTTACTCACAAAAATATCATGGGACAGTACCCAAAGCTCGTGGCAGGGCTGCTGCCAGGCTGAATGCTGTTAGAGGCTTTGGAGTTTCCTCAGGCTTCTGGGTGCTGGAGAAAGGAGGCAGACATCTCTGAGTTGGTCCTGGCTCTCTTGGCAGCAGGCTCTGAGGTGCAGGCAGATGTCTTGTGATGTGCAGTCTCAGCACGGTGTCACGCTGGGTGTGCAGGCCGAACACGTGGAGGCATCAGAGCCTGATCCTAGTCGCTGAAGTTCCACCCAGCTCAGGACCAATGAGGCAGTAAGCAGGCACACATACAATAGCAGAGACCACCCTTGTGCTACCTGCTCATCCCTTTATATCCATTCAGCCCGAGCCTAATGGGCCTTTGGACATAGATTAACCAATCAGGATGGCACTTTGCCCAGTTTGCCCACATTAGGTGAAGCCAGGGCTTTTGTCCCTTTTCCTGTGGCCACCACCCCCAGCACAGAAGGAAGGGGAGCAGGGGAGTACGCCTGGGCAAGCCAGGACATGTACAAGCCCACCTCGGCCTATTTAGGCCTACTACGACAAGGTTTGTGACTAAATAAAATCAGGAGGAATATTTGAGCTGTTCTGGGGAGATGTAACAGGCTAGCTAGTGAGAGAGATCAAACCTTGGGAAAGAATGAGAAACGTGTGGCAGGTAGAATTCCGAGTGCTCAAAGCAGTACCATGAGCACTGTTCTCTGATTATGAACTAAGCCCTTTCCTTGCTCTCAGGTTTACCTTGGCTAGGACACTTGCAGTTAAATGGCATTGTGAAAATGGCTGCAAAACATTAACATGAACTTGTTATTGTAAGCTGATGTTACTCTGAGCCTGCTGGGAAGTAAAAAATTATAAACAGCTTCTCCATATGCGTAAGGCAAAAATCTGCTGAGTTTCAGCAGTAGCATGATTTGTGTATTTGCTGTAATTTAGTTTTTTGTAAGTTACCTTTGTTTCTACGAAGTTCATTGTTACAGGAAGTGTATCAAACCAGTAGAAAACTTCAGGAAGACCAAAAGTCTAAAACTGAAGAACTCTGAGGAAATACTGTCTGTATTTCTTGGTGGTGCAGTCTACGCCTTACTGGCACATATGCATTCTTCCCCCTGTTTTCTCTGGAGAGCAAAGTTCTTTCTAGAAAGTGTTATTAAAGCATAATTTAGTAGGGTTTTTTCCTCCCATAATTTCTTATGTACATGATTACTATCTGTGACCTAAAACTTAAAGTACCTAAGTTAAGTCTGTGTCTTGGATGCATCCCCTGAAGATTTTAATAAAATTGCTTAATCTGCTTCCTTGCCTTCAAGAATTTACTGTGCAATAATCTTTTGTAATAATTTTGGGGAATTCTTTGAGGGGGAGACAGGGTGAGACTAAAACAACTGGGGAGCAATACACCATTAAATAAGTAAAAGCTTTATTTCTGCATCATTCACAGAAAATAAGTAAAAAGATGATGTGTATTTCAGTTGATCATCCTTCTTGGAAAGAGGCTATATCCACATCCTCCTGTGTTGAATACTACTAAGTTGTAGTACAGCGAGACTATAAATATAGGAGGGCTGTTCCGTTGAGGATTGTCTCTTTCCCTCATGATATAGCTCACTGGGACCCTCCTAACACAAATCACTTTGTAGCTGTTACGATAACAGTAAATAAATAGCTTGCATGCTATTGTCCTGCAGAATACCTTTGTAATGCTGAACTCTGCATTATGAATGTTTGACTTATCTACAAGTCAAATAGCTCGTTTGCTTGAACAACAATAGCTATATTGTTCAGAGTTACTTCTATTACATGTCTGATTGCATGGTTCTCTTTTGGAGGCATAATTTTGACAGAGGAAGACTCTTGGGAGTTCTACCTGCATTCAGCTGTGTTACTCTGTGGTGAGGGAAATACACAGTTCAGGATCCAGGCACCACCATGCATGGTGTCTGATGTATCTGTGTAGCTCTAACCCCTAATGTCACCATTGTTACCAGCAACTAACTATTCGAGAATTTTCTTTAAGAGAAGGACCTTTGCCTAAAGATGAGCCAGCAGTGTGCCCAAGTGGCCAAGAAGACAAATGGCATCCTGGGCTGCATCAGCAATAGTGCAGGAGCAGGGAGGTCATTCTCCCCCTGGACTCCGCACTGCTTAGGCCACACCTCGAGTCCTGTGTCCAGTTCTGGGTCCTCAATTTAAGAAGGGCATTGAGGTGCTTGAGCGTGTCCAGAGAAAGGCAATGAGGCTGGTGAGAGGCCTCGAGCACAAGCCCTATGGAGAGAGGCTGAGGGAGCTGGGATTGTTTAGCCTGGAGAAGAGGAGGCTCAGGGGGGACCTTCTTGCTGTCTACAACTACCTGAAGGGTGCTTGTAGCCAGGAGGAGGTTGTTTTCTTCTCTCAGGCAAGCAGCACCAGAACAAGAGGACACAGTCTCAAGCTGTGCCAGGGGAAGTTTAGGCTGGAGGTGAGGAGAAAGTTGTTGCCTGAGAGAGTCATTGACTGCTGGAATGGGCTGCCCAGGGAGGTGGTGGAGTCAGCATCCCTGGAGGTGTTCAAGGCGGGTTTGGACGTGGCACTTGGTGCCATGGTCTAGTCTTGAGGTCTGTGGTAATGGGTTGGACTTGATGATCTTTGAGGTCTCTTCTAACCTTGGTGATACTGTGATATTATTTGCACTGAAAGAGAGGTGCAGCAGTCCCTACCATGGGAGAATAATCAGTGTTACCTTCAGTTCAAAACAGGCTTAGACAGAAGAGTGCAGTTGGTAATACTGAGTTACTCATATCTAAATGGAGCCATGAAAAGTGACTGTATGCTTGTAAATACACAGCATTGGAAGGGGAAGTTGATCCTCATACCCAGAGGCATGTACAGTGAAAGATTATGACCAATTTAATGTATAAATGGAGAAAAACTTTGGGAAGATATAATATGACCCTGAAGAGCACCACTTTCTTTTAATCCTCCCCTCCACCATGGGTATAGCTAAGTGTACTTGGTCATCTAACATTCCTCAGACTTTGAAAATACTGAATGTTTTTCTTCTGTTTAAGAAACCTGTACATGTATATTTTTTCTTCTGTAAGTTTAGAATCATTAGCTGAGAGAAGATGCGCTGGTTTGAGGCTAATTGGAATATTTTAATAGAGAAAATTACACTATAGGCTGTGAAAGGAAAACAATGGTGATGTCTAGTTCATTCATAGGCTTGCTGAGATGTTTGGGTAAAAGAATTCAAAACATTAGATAAGTCAGTCTCAGTCTGTCTATGGGGCACAGCGTCTCAGGCAGTATAGCTTCTGGCTCCTCTTCTCCGAGTATTCTTCACTAACCACTTTTCCTCTAATCCCCCTGGCCCATCCTCCAAGCTCACCTTGCGCGTAAGGCAAACCTTAGGGTAAGGTATAGGGGTGGGGAGAAGGTGGAAGGGTGGTTGGGAGCCCCTCCTGGGATCTCTGATTTCTGGGAGGGGAGTTGAGTTTCTGTATTCCCTTTAACTTGTCTATGTCTGTAACTATTCCTGTCTCTAGTGTCTATCTCTGCTTGTACATTGTGCTGAGCTGTAAATAGAGCTTCAGTCCTTAACTTCCAGCCAACTGAGTTCTAGTCTGGATCATTTTACAAGGTGTGGGGGGGCAGGGAACTCCCAAACCGTCACAGAAGAAAATTATTTTCTGAAGCTGGAAGCTATATTTCACTTTGTGCTATGATAATTTAGGAAATAAAAGCTTCAAATCAGTATAGTTTACTTCTAATATTTTTCTTAGCTTGTGTGTTAGTGCAGATATTCCTGAGACAGAAGATAAGCTCTGTCAAAATCAGCAAAGCTATGGAGTCAAGTAGCAGTTCTGAGCACTTTCTCTAAACATGTTCATATTGACTGTCTCTGACAGGTCAGCTTCTCAGTGTCAGTGAGGTAGCTCTACCCTTTAATTCTCTTCCTTACCATAATGTCCCTCAATAAACAAGTGTGTGCGCCGTACTCTTACATTTGCACTTTTCTGCTTTGCATGCACACGTGCAGGATAACTGAGACACAGGGATGTAGCTTGGGAAAGAATTAGTTTGAGATTATCTCACCACCACCACCCCAAAACAATAAAAAAAGCTGTTTGAAACAGGGGGAAAACTTGCTTTAGGTAGATGGATTAAGACAGCGCTGGGTGGGTTTTTACTATGGCACGGTATATACTTGGAAGAGGACACCTCATTGTATCCTTGCTGCTTTTTGTTCTGATCAGAATTGCACACTGAGCTCAGTTTTTAAATGCTTCCAACACGGTCTGATGTGTTCATTTCTCTGGATTTCCAGATTTTGGTTAGGTGCTACTGTGAAGGTAATAGATACGCTCGTAGAGAGTGGAAATGCCATCAGCCCCATGGTAGCCTCTTCCATCTCTGGTCAAGCTGGCTGGTTAAGGAGGATGTGTGTGAGACCTTACTGGTCAGTCAGCTTTGCCTTCTCTTAGCACTGTCTACTTTGTGAGGTTTTCTGTTTTCTTATCAGCCAGTCTGGGCTTCCCTGGTCAGCATGTGTATCTTTAGTTATAAGATGAATGATAGCTTTAAAACTTATCTTAAATCCTAATTTTAAAAAAAAGTGCTAATAATTACAAGTCAGAGCTGGTATCCGGTTTCTTTGCAGACAGGCAAACCATGTGCTTTTAAGAAAAAATTTGTTTGCTGTTAAAGTCCACAACACTAATCAATATGATGTTAGCTGGCAGCAAACTTCTCACTGCTTTGTTTTCTTCCAATGTGGAATTTGAGTTGAAGGTGCAAATATTAAGCTTGAATTCAATTTCACCCTGACTGAATTAGGAAAAAATACCCGAAGAAAAACCTGAAAGAAATGATACTGCAAATGGTATTACGAATGGCATGGCAAGAACTTTGATCTGTGAAATTTCACATTCATTGGCTTGTTTTAGACAAAAGCAGCAGTTTCTCTTCAAATTTAAGAGCACCCTGAGGGGAAAGCTACTTTGCTATTTTTCATCATTTTCTACCTTTCATTAGTTATGGCACATTCGTAATTTGCAGGTTATTAAAGGGCTGTGTTATTCTCGCTCGGTTATACGGACTTAACTTGTATGGTATTTTTATTCATAACTTTACACATTCCTGTGTTATTCTACAACTTCTTAATTAAAACAGCTTGATTATTTTATAATTTTGATGGATGTATTTGGAAGAGAGTTTTTCAACCCTTGCTTTCTCATTAGCAGTAAACCAAAATTGTGTAATTGGATGATGAAATGTGCTGACAAAACAAAGCTGAAATTACAGAAGAAATGAATTATGGATCAGCTGTTAATTTTAAAGAGAAAAAAAAATATATATACAACTTTCAGGAAAATATCTGCAAAAGGAAATATTTTTACTTCAGATTGAGTTTATTATTTCATACAAAACTAATCTGAGGAAGCAATATTCATGTACAGCGATCATATATAATAATTGTCAGAAACAATGGTCTATCAGTTGTGAAATAAGCATCAAGGAATTAAAGATTTCAAAGAAAAGAGGTAGTAGGAACAAAGATTGATACCTATAAGAATCTGGAATATATAAATTATATGGGACTATAACAGCAAGGTAATAAATGATGGCTTTTCTAACACATTTGTATGGAGATGGCGAGAGAATGTTGAAGTTTCTTTCCAATATATTGTTATTGAAATGTGGAAATAAATTCAGAGTATTTACTTTGCCCCCAAACACCTTATTTTCTCTCTTTTCCTCACAATTAAATATCTCAGGTGAAGCCTTATTTACAAGGTCCTGCAATGACAGGACAAGGGGCAATGGGCTTAAACTGGCAGAGGGGAGATTTAGACTAGATGTTAGGAGGAAGTTCTTTACAGTAAGGGTGGTGAGGCACTGGAACAGGTTGCCCAGGGAGGTTGTGGATGCTCCCTCCCTGGATGTGTTCAAGGCCAGATTGGATGAGGCCTTGAGTGAGCTGTACTAGTGGGAGGTGTCCCTGCCTATGGCAGGGGGTTGGAACTGGATGATCCTTGAGGTCCCTTCCAACCTTACCATTCTATGATTCTATGATTCTATGAAGCCTTAATGTTGTAATAGAGTTGGCCTGTGCACACTATTGCTAAACCTCAGTGTGGCAGAGGATGAATCAGAGAAGTTCTTCACAGAGAGAGTGATTGGCATTGGAATGGGCCGCCCAGGGAGGTGGTGGAGTCCCCATTCCTGGAGGTGTTCAAGAAGAAACTGGATGGGACACTTAGTGCCATGGTCTGGTTGACTGGATAGGGCTGAGTGCTAGGTTGGACTGGATGAGCTTGGAGGTCTCTTCCAACCTGGCTGATTCTGTGATATGCTGAGAGAATGCAGGGCACATGGGTGCCACTAGCACTGTCTTGTCTGCCAAAGCTCAGCAAGTTTGCGATGGAAGAGCAGGCAGTCAGGTGAATTAGGAACTGGTTACAGGATAGAGTTCAAAGAGTGGTGCTCAGTGGTGCCAGGTCCAGCTGGAGAGCTGTAACCAGGTGGAGTCACTCAGGGATCAGTGCTGGGTCTGGTTCTGTTCATCATCTTCATCAATGCCATTGATGAAGGGACAGACAGACAGACAGAGTCTGCTCAGCAAGTTTGCTGTTGACTCCAAACTGGGAGGCTTGGCTGATACAGCTGCAGGCTGTGAGGCCATCCAGAGAGACCCGGACAGATTGAGAGCTGGGCACAGAGGAACCAAATGAGGTTCAACAAGGACAAGTGTGGAGTCCTGCACCTGGGAAGGTACAATAAACTGCACCAGTACAGGTTGGGAGGTGATCTGCTGGAGAGCAGCCCTGTGGAGAGAGACCTGAGAGTCCTGGTGGAGAACATCCATGGGACGGCAATGTGTCCTTGTGGCCAAGAGGACCAATGGGATCCTGGGATGCATTCAGAAGAGTGTGTCCAGCAGATCCAGGGAGGTTCTCCTCCTCCTCTACTCTGCCCTCATGAGACCTCATCTTGAGCACTGCCTTCAGTTTTGAGCTCTTCAGTTGAAGAGAGACAGGGATCTGCTGGAAATAGTCCAGCGGAGGGCTGTGAGGGTGATTTGGGGACTGGAGCACTGCCTGATGAGGAGAGGCTAAGGGACCTGGGGCTATTTAGTCTGGAGAAGAGAAGACTGAGGGGGGATTTAATCAATGCTTATAAATATCTGAGGGGTGGGTCAGGAGGAGGGGGAGTAGGCTCTGCTCACTTGGTCCCTGAGATAAGACAAGGAGCAATGGTTGGAAACTGCAGCACAGGAGGTTCCAGCTCAACGCAAGGGGGAACTTCTTTACTGTAAGGAACCCAGAGCACTGGCACAGGCTGCCCAAAGAGGCTGTGGAGTCTCCTTCTCTGGAGGCTTTCAAGCCCTGTCTGGATGTGTTCCTGTGTGACCTGAGCTAGATTGTCTGGTCCTGCTCTGGCAGGGGGGTTGGACTGGATGATCTCTTTGGGTCACTTCCAACCTCTAACATCCGGTGAGCCAACAATTTCTGTGCTGTGGTTCTGAACTGATTTTAAACTATTACCCTGCAACTTGTGTAGCTACTTTTTTTTTTAATTTTTTTTTTGTGAGAGTAGCATAAATCAAGATTGTGTTCATAGCATACTTTCTGTTGATAAAATGATATACAAGTTTTTATAGAGCAAGATGACATCAGAAGTATACCAGATAAACTCTCCCATCTCTTTTTGTGTAATATATTCTTGGAAAACCAAGGGGGTGGTAGTTGAGGAGTATGGTCCTATTGTAATTATCACACTGGCACTTTTCCATCTTACAGAAAAAAAAGAGTTTTCTAAGGTTTGCTGTCCTCTAGAGATAATTATTGTAACTTTGAACTTTTTATCATCCTTGTAAAAATGCCTTCACCTGTCACAAGAGCTTGCCAGTTTTTATCTACATGGTTGTAGTAAAGAAATGAAAACACTGGCCTCACTTTCAGAATACAGAGAGAGCTTATCAGTTGTACTTATCATACAAGGAGAATAAAATTTCGTCTGTCGTTAAATGAGAGAAGAAAATTCATGCTTGAGCTTTTTTCATTAGCCTCTTAATATCCAGGTAAAAACTTTTGATGGAACCACAATTAGCTCAGTGCAGCAATCTCCTTACTGCTGCCATTTTGTAGCTTTCTTGCTTCATCCTCCATAGCTTGGTGAGTGGCAATTTTACCCAAGCTCAGTAATTAGAGTGTTTTCTTTCAGCTGGTGAAATATCTGTTTCTTCTGCTGTTTGGGTTTTTTTTGTTGGTTCTGAGGTTTTGGGGTTTTTTTGGTTGGTTGGGGTTTTGGTTTTGGTTTTGGTTTTTTTTTTTGTAATTTTTTTTTTTTTTTGGATGATGTGCAGATTTGAGGCTTTTTTGAATG
>VWZE01004812.1:79009-89773 GCA_013396675.1 Eubucco bourcierii | reverse complement strand
AGGCTGGAGGTGAGGAGAAAGTTGTTGCCTGAGAGAGTCATTGCCTGCTGGAATGGGCTCCCAGGGAGGTGGTGGAGTCAGCGTCCCTGGAGGTGTTCAAGGCGGGTTTCGATGTGGCACTTGGTGCCATGGTCTGGTCTTGAGGGCTGTGGTGATGGCTTGGACTTGATGATCTTTGAGGTCTCTTCCAACCTTGGTGATACTGTGAGAAGGGCACCAAGGCTGGTGAGGGTCCTGGAGCACAGCCCTGTGAGGAGAGGCTGAGGGAGCTGGGGGTGTGCAGCCTGCAGAAGAGGAGGCGCAGGGCAGACCTCATTGCTCTCTGCACCTACCTGAAAGGAGGTTGTAGCCAGGTGGGGTTGGGCTCTGCTGCCAGGCAACCAGCAACAGAATAAGGGGACGCAGTCTCAATTTGTGCCAGGGGAGGTCTAGGCTGGATGTTAGGAGGAAGCTCTTGCCAGAGAGAGTGATTGGCATTGGAATGGGCTGCCCAGGGAGGTGGTGGAGTCGCTGTCCCTGGAGGTGTTCAAGAAAAGCCTGAATGGGGCACTCCTCCTCACTGCAGCCTTTTAACCATTCGGAGCTTCTTGCAGGTGAAGCTGTCCCAGCAGTGCATTTCAGGAACATGGGACTCAACCAGCTCTGGAGAAGCAACAGTGCTGTGCCTGTGGGAATGCCACAGTATTTCTTGGAAACCAAGTGCTGTGGTCTAGTTGATTGGCTACAGCTGTGTATTGGTTTGAGTTTAAGCCTCTCAAGGGATTCAAAATAAAGCTAAGAGAAACCAATACAATAATAATAGGATGCCTTTCCCTCTCCCCCCACCTTTTTGGAAAGAAAGGAATTAGATGTAGAGAGGGAATGGGTAAAACACCTGAAGAACATAGAATCATAGAATGGTAAGGTTGGAAGGGACCTCAAGGTTCATCTAATTCCGAACCCCTGCCAGAGGCAGGGACACCTCCCACTAGTACAGCTCACTCAAGGCCTCATCCAGCCTGGCCTTGAACATTTCCAGGGAGGGAGCAGCCACAACCTCCCTGGGCAACCTGTGCCAGTGTCTCACCACCCTCACTGCAAAGAACTTCCTCCTATCATCCAGTTTAAATCTCCCCTCTGCCAGTTCAAACCCATTGCCCCTTGTCCTGTCATTGCAAGACCTTGTCAATAGTCCCTCCCCAGCCTTCCTTTAGGCTCTTTTCAGATACTGGAAGGCTCCTGGAAGCCTTCTCTTCTCCAGGCTGCAGAGCCCCAAATCTCGTAGCCTGTCCTCACATCAGAGCTGCTGCAGCCCTCTGAGCATCCTCGTGGAACAGTCTTGCTTCGATTTGGTAGTTAAAATTAAAAAAAAAACAACTTTAACAATAAATAAAAAGTATTTAAGGTAGATACAAAATATATATGCAACCAGACTGATGACAGTGGATGGAAGTGATGGCCACCAGGTGGTAGAAAATGCCCGTGTGGTAAGATGGATCAGCAGCAAAAGGTGGTGCTCTCAGGCAGGCTGGCCAGGAGAGAAGAAAACAGACACTTCCTCTGTTTATATAGGGGGTCCAGACGGAAGTGGGAGTGGGCTAACCACTACACCTGGGGTCAAGCAAACCTGGGATCAAGTTCTGACCACTACTCCCCACCCACGAGGGTTAACCCTTTGCAGGCTGGGTGATAGGTTGGACTGGATGATCTTGGAGGTCTCTTCCTACCTGGTTGTTTCTACGATTCTATGAATTCATTGCTACAACTGTGGGTGGTTAAAAAGGAGGAAAAAAAAAATAAATATGACTAGAGTTTACATTTTGGTGTGCCTCTGCTGTCAGTTGCTTTTAGAAGCAGAGTATTACTATGTGTTGTTCCAACACAGAATCATTTTAGTTGGAAAAGAACTTCAAGGTCATCCAGTGCCACATCTCTAACAAGTCTGGTGCTAAACTGTGTCCCTCAGCATCACATCTCTGTGTCTTTGATACACCTCCATGGATGGGGATTCAACCACCACCCTGAGTAGCCTGTTCCAGTGCTTGAGAACCAGTTCAGTCAGGAAGCTTCTTCGGATTATCAACCCGAACCTTCCCTGGTGCAACTTGAGGCTATTTTCTCTTGTCCTGTCACTTTTTACTAGGAAGAAGAGACTGATCCCAACCTGTGTCTGATCTCAGGGAGTTGTAGAATGCAAGTAGGTCTCCACTAAGCCTCCTTTTCTCCAAGCTAAAGAACCCTAGTTACTCCAGATGGTCCTTATAAGATTTGTTCTCCATAGCCTTTACCAGCTTCATTGTCCTTCTCTGGGTGCACTCCAGCAATCATCTGTCATTGGCAGTAAGCTGCCACTGTCCCTTAGGTTTTGTCTCTGACCAACTAGTTGGGTTGTATGGAGCTCACACCTGAGTGATGACTCCTCTTCTCTCTAGATCAGCTCTCACCTTGTCCAGGTCCATGTGTGGAACTGCAGACAAGAGTTCTGGTTTCCATTTGTGTTGAAAGCAGCCATATCGAAGTCTCCATCAAGTGTCTAGATGTAGCTGTATCATTGTAAGCCTGTGTTGTTTCAGAGTGTCTCTCATTTATCACTGTTTTGCACAGTGCCACCCAGGAGTTCCTGTGCTTTACAACAGAGTTAATCAAATCCTAAGATGTTAACATTGGTGGCACAGGTTACTCTTCCCCCACAAGACATAACATGGTTTTTGTGGTGACTGAGTTTTGCATCTAGATCCTTCAGTGGTTTTACTACTGATTGCAAGCGTTCCTGCCCTCCTGTCTATTATAAAACTTACACTTAGGCTCTCCAAGGCCCTGCTGGAATTTCACTAATGGGCTCAGGACAGTTCCTAGAGAGCCACTGTATCTCTCTTACCCACTGTGGTGATGGGTGTCTCACTGCCCTCCCTGGAGATGCAAGTTTTTTGACAGGTGAAGGCTCTAAGTCAAATAAGTGCAGTGGGCATAGTGATGTTGGGTCAAGAGATGGACCAAATGATCTTAAAGGTCTTTTCCAGTTGAGGCAATTCTGTGATTCTCATCTGAAGCAGCAGGCACAACTTCCTATCTGACTCAAACCTTACTGTCTGGCATTTTTTTTCAGGATTAGTTTTTCAGCTGAGTAGTTGTGGTCATACCATGTAATACCTCCCATGATACTCCTGTTGCCCAGGCTCATGCCAAAGATCATTTTGTCATTAAGTCATAGAATCACAGAATGGTAGGGCCTGGAAGGCACCACCAGAGACTAACTAGTCAAACACCCCACCTAAGGCACGGTGTCCTAGAATGAATCTCTCAGGAGCATGCCCGGGTGGGTTTTGATGGTCTCCAGAGAAGGAGTACATAGAATGGTAAGGTTGGAAGGGACCTCAAGGATCATCTACTTCCAACCCCCTGCCATAGGCAGGGACACCTCCCACTAGTACAGCTCACTCAAGGCCTCCTCCACCCGGCCCTCCAACACCTCCAGGGAGGGAGCAGCCACAACCTCCCTGGGCAACCTGTGCCAGTGTCTCACCACCCTCACTGCAAACAACTTCCTCCTAACATCCAGTCTGAATCTCCCCTCTGCCAGTTCAAACCCATTGCCCCTTGTCCTGGCATTACAAGACCTTGTCAATAGTCCCTCCCCAGCCTTCCTGTAGGCCCCCTTCAGATACTTGAAGGCTACTCTAAGGTCTCCTCGAAGCCTTCTCTTCTCCGGGCTGCAGAGCCCCAACTCTCTCAGCCTGTCCTCACAGCAGAGCTGCTGCAGCCCTCAGATCATCTTCATGGCCTCCTCTGGACCCACTCCAACACTTCCACGTCCTTCCTGTGCTGAGGGCTCCAGAACTGCACACAGTACTCCAGGTGGGGTCTGAGGAGAGCAGAGTAAAGGGGCAGAATCCCCTCCCTTGCCCTGCTGCCCACGCTGTATGTGATCTGTTTTCTTCTGCAGAGAAGCATCTCTTTGGTTTCTTTGAATTTGCCTTTAGCATTTCTGGGATGTCACGTGTATGTAAAAGGTCATTAAAAAAAGCTAAGGACTTGCTTTCTTCAAATGATCTTTTTAAGAGTGTTTCAGGTCCACGTCATAGATGTGTAGCCAAACTGGTTTCATTTGTGTCTGATTGCAAAAGACTTTTTACACAGAAAGTTACTAGAAAGTTTGAGTTGCTGACTCATTCGATTACTGCAGTTCAGTGAGCTAAGCAGTTGACTGTGCTACCGAACCATCTGTTGCTTTGTCCTTTGACCAGGAAAGAATATATTGGTGCTTGCTTGGTTTGAGGAATTGTGCTGGTTTGAGGCTAATTGGAATATTTTAATAGAGAAAATTATATTATAGGCTGTGAAAAGGAAACAGTGGTGATGTCTGCTTTACTCATAGGCTTGCTGAGATGTTTAAGTACTCAAAACATAGATAAGTCAGCCTCTGGGGCACAGCATCTCGGTCTAGCAGCTTCTGGCTTTTTCTCCTGTCTGCTAAGTAACCTCACTAACCACTTTCCTTCTAACTCCCCTGGCCAAACCTCCAAACTCACCTTGCACGTGAGCCAAACCCTGGGGTAAGGTACAGGGGTGGGGAGAAGGTGGAAGGGTGGTTGGGAGCCCCTCCTGGGGTCTCTGATTTCTGGGAGGGGAGTTGTGTTTCTGTATTCCCTTTAACTTGTCTATGTCTGTAACTATTCCTGTCTCTAGTGTCTATCTCTGCTTGTCCATTGTGCTGAGCTGTAAACAGAGCTTCAGTCCTTAACTTCCAGCTGGCTGAGTCTAGTCTGGGTCATTTTTCAAAGTGTGTGTCGGGGGTGGGTAACTCCCAAACCGTCACAGGAGTATTTACAATACATTCTCCCTTTGCTGCGTTGTCTCACTGAGTGCAAATGAAGTACAACATACAGGCTTCACAATTTTATTGAAGGGACTTGTAATGACTTGGTGGCTTACTGATTTAATAGCTGAGTGGATCACTGTTTGGAGAAAGAAGGGGGAAGTATGTTGTTGTTCTGCTGTGAGTGTGACTAGGTAACAGATGTGACAATCACTTCATTCTTAATGTGTTTTGAATTCTTTTGGGATGAGCACAGACCCTGGTGATTACACTAGTTTTGAATGTAAAGTGGAAAACTGATTTTTAACCCCGTGATATCCATCTCTGGAAGCATTCCAACCCCATCTGGGCATGTTCCTCTGTGATTTATTATAGGTGATGATTTCTAGCAGGGAGGTTGGACTAGGTGGTTTTTTTAAGCAATTAAAGAACTTTTCTGGCTGGAAAGAGCCTCTAAGATCACCAGATTCAACTATCAACCTTAGACCACCATGGCCATTAAAGCATGTTCAAAGTGCCACAGCTATGTGTTTCTGGAACACCTCTAAGATGGTGACTCCACCACTTCCCTCCTACCATCCTGTGTGATTCTGTGATAATAACATTTCACAGTTTAACACTTTGTGCTGAGCTTTAGGCACTAACTAGCTCGGTGTAGTGGAAGGGGTAATTAATTACTGCGAGATGGTATTTTAAAAATATTAATAAAATTTATTAATATTAAATATCCAGAACTGGCAGCACCCCCATCACCAAAATGATAATAGTAACAGGTTCTTGCAGCATCATGGAAACTATATACAGGTTATGATAGGATCTATCAATAACTATTAACTATACACAGTAATTGAACTCGACTAAAGGGTCAGAGAAAGCTTTGCGGTCAGTGCTCCGCTTGCGGCCAGCACTCCGCTTGCTCGCTGGATGGACGCAAGGAGCAACTTCCTGCTGATGGCAGAAGGCAATTAATGATTCCAAGAGGCTTTTGGTATTGACTCACAAAATATTATCTGCCAGTCCCCAAAGCTCGTGGCAGGGTTGCTGTCGGTAGCTGTCAGAGGCTTTAGAGTTTCCGCAGGCTTCTGGGCGCTGGAGAAAGGAGGCAGACAATGTCTGAGCTGTTCCTGGCTCTCTGGATGATTTGTGTTCCCTCCAGGGCTTCCCCCTGGGCAGAAGGCTTTCAGGGGCAGGCAGAGGCCTTGCGGTGTGCAGTCTGGGCACGGTGTCACGCCGGCTGTGCAGGCCGAACGCGTGACAGGGATCAGAGCCTCAGCTCAGGAGCAGTGAGGCAGCAGGCAGGGATGCAATAGCAGCCACACCTTGGAATGGCAAAGTGCAGGCACTGCTCCCTGCTCATCTCCTTTGATCCATACAGCCTGAGACTAATGGGCCTTTGGCCACAGGACAGCCAATGCAATGGCAGTTAGCCAAGAGGTGACCCTATTGGGTGAAGCCATAGGCTTGCTTTACCCTGTTTTGGGCAGAACACAGCCTTGCACAAGGCAACCCTGTGCACCTTGCTTACTGCAGTTGCTGGGCAGGCCACAGACCCCAGACTTAGTGGCTCCAGCTTCTTTGTCCTTTTTCCCGCAGTTGCTCTCCCCAAAACAGAAGGAGGGAGAGCGGAAAAACATGTCTGGGCAAGCCAGGCTATGTACAAGCCTCATTTGGCCTGCTTAGGCCTACCATGACACTCAAGACAATTACATTATGTTGAATTTCTGTCCTAACCTGAGCCATGATTTGTTTTTGCAGACAGTCATAGATGCCCACATCTTTCCGGCTCTTATAAATATTTTGCAAACCGCCGAGTTTCGAACAAGGAAGGAAGCTGCTTGGGCGATCACAAATGCAACATCTGGAGGCTCTGCTGAACAGATCAAGTATGAAATAGATTAATGTCCTGCCACGCAACTGAGTGAATTAGTGTCTGTGCAAGAAATCACACTGATAACCTAGAAAATGAAAAACATTTCTCTGTGCTTCCAGTGTGTTGCATCCAGAGAGACCCTGTCTCTGTGTAGAGTTGTGAATGAGCCCTTCTTTCCTCTAGGGAGGAACCACAGAAATATTTGAACTGGAATAATTAGTGAATTAAACTGTTTCTCTTCTGTGAAAAAACTAAATGCAACTTTTCAACTAATTTCTCAGTGGTTGCTGTAAAGTGCCACAAAGCGCATTGCAGTGTAGAGAGTTACAGCTCAGCGCCTCAGACAAGGCCATCTATGTGCACTGGTTTTGCTGTTTAGCTTGCACACATTGTGCTTATTTCCAATTTTGTATAAAATAAGATTGTAAAATTGTTCAGTTAACAGTTAATCCACGTTTACAAAATAAAAATGCATGTCAGAAAATCATGTTATTGTATCAAGAGAAACAGAGGAGGTCTTTTTAACAATGTCTTCTTTGCTTCAGCATTACTGGGTACAAATAAATACCTATAATTTATTCAGTTACTGCTTCAGCAGAGATTACTGGGTACAAATAAATGCCTATAGTTTATTCAGTTGCTGCTTCAGCAGAGGTTACTGGGTACAAATAAGTGTCTATAATTTCTTCAGTTTCTCCAATCAAGTTGATATTACCTGATTAGTTTTGTTCTTAGCCCTTCATGCTAAATGCTTAAATGCTGTAATTTTGCAGGCAATTTACTGGGTTCCATGTGGTGTTTTTCAGGTATTTAGTAGAACTGGGCTGCATCAAACCACTCTGCGACCTCCTTACAGTAATGGACTCAAAGATTGTACAAGTAGCGCTGAACGGACTGGAGAACATCCTGAGGCTTGGAGAGCAGGAATCCAAACGCAGCAGCACTGGCATTAATCCTTACTGCGCTCTTATTGAAGAGGCTTATGGTATGAGCAAAACATCTGTGGTAGTCAGGAGTTAAAGGAGTCATTACAAACCCTTTAGAGCTTCAGTAGTCCAAATTCTGTTGATTTATTCATCACTATTATCTGAAAATCAGCTCTTCTTTGACAAGTCTCCATTTATCAGTGTGCTCCCATTCTTTATATTATCTGCATGTGCACTGGATGCAGTGTTTGTAGATAACTATTTTATTTCTTTTGACACTGAGAGAACCTTATGGGTGTCATCCAGATTCAGGCTCTTCCCTCCACAGCAGATAGAAGTTTGAGTGTGCTGCTGTCTCACTCAGATTCCAATCCTTCCCCTTTCTGCTGCCTTGTAGAATTATAGCAGTAGCAGCAATCTCCTTGTTTGCATTTCCTGTGCAGAGGTTCTTGGATGTACTGGTGTGATGGTTTGGGAGTTCCCCACGCCCCACACTTAGTAAAATGACCCAGACTAGAACTCAGCCAGCTGGAAGTTAAGGACTGAAGCTCTATTTACAGCTCAGCACTATGGACAAGCAGAGATAGACACTAGAGACAGGAATAGTTACAGACATAGACAAGTTAAAGGGAATACAGAAACACAACTCCCCTGCCAGAAATCAGAGACCCCAGGAGGGGCTCCCAACCACCCTTCCACCTTCTCCCCACCCCTGTACCTTACCCCAGGGTTTGTCTTACACACAAGGTGAGCTTGGAGGCATATGTGTTGAGTAAGGGACTCCATAGAGGGATCTTTTCTTTCTGAAGGTGGAAGGTAGATGTTCAAAACAGACTGAAAACGATCATGTGCTTTCACCAAGTTGTAACTTCTGTGTATTTCTTTTCTTTGCAGGCCTGGACAAGATTGAATTTCTGCAGAGCCATGAAAATCAAGAGATTTATCAGAAGGCCTTTGATCTGATTGAGCACTACTTTGGAACAGAGGATGAAGACAGCAGCATTGCCCCACAGGTGGATCTCAGCCAGCAACAATACATCTTCCAGCAGTGTGAGGCTCCCATGGAAGGCTTCCAGCTCTGAAGTGCCCCTTTGCTGTGTGCTCCTCTACCTATCCAATCCTGTTGTCGAGCCACAAGCCACCTGTGGAGTGATTCTCTCAATGTTTTCCATAACCCTGTTTGCGCTCATTTGCTTGCCTTGTGCACATGCTCTTACATACGTCTGGAAAACTTCTGGCTCTCCGTGGCAGGATGCCCCCTCTTTGGCAAAGGGTCACCAGAATCACCCTTCTCTAGCTTCTGAACCTCTCCACTGATACTTTTGCGGAGTTGAGACACCTTTCTATAATTTGAGATACTCCCTGCTCCTATTACAGGAAAAGAATCCCTCCTCCAATATCCCCCACACTCCTGGCATCCAAGATGAGGTTGCCTTTCTCTTGTCTTTGCTGCAGTGTGTCCCTGCAGTCCAGGGAGGCATTCAGACTTTGTGAGAACGTAGCTGAATTCAGTCCTTATTTTCTTCCCTGGATGCCTCTTCAGATGGCTGTGTGAGATGGGTTAAATCTTCACACGCAACATGTCCGCTTTGCTGTATGTGCCAGCTGGAGTTGTTGGCGTACAGAACATGTTACAAATAATGGAATAAGTTCTCTGTCCCCTGCAACAACAAGCTGCAATGGATGTATTTTCTGATTCCTAAGAATACTGAACACATCTGGCCCCATCCCTTCTCAACACCAAGATTCCAAGCGGGATTGCAGACCACTGTGGAGATTTGTATAACCTTCCCAGGCTTTCCTGTCCATTCATCAATTTAAAAAAAAAAAAAAAAAAAAAAAAAAANAAAAAAAAAAAAAAAAAAAAAAAAAAAAAAAATCCTGGGAATAGAGCACTCTTCCTGCATCCCCAGAAATGACTTTCCAAACCAGCTTCTAGAATGGAGAAACTCTCCCTACTTCTGCTTGCCAGCATAGTATGCTCCAACTGGACCTTCCTTAAAAATCAAGGCCTTTCTGGCTTCATTCTCCAAAGTCTGGTCCCTTGGTATTATAGTTACGGCTGAAAACTTATCTCTGCCTCTTTACATTTTTACACAGTATGACTTGAATGGATTTGTCTTCTGGAAAAAATTCCCTTCTGAATACAGAAATCCTAGTTTGTAAAAGGTAGCACAAGGAGCGTTAGGTCTCCTTTTTTTTGTTTTCACAAGACAAAAGCTTCCACTCCAGCTAACCTGACAGAATGGTCAAGCTGGTCAAGCTCCTTATTTAACAATTATAAAGACACTACGTTCAAAGGATGGGAATATTGACCCCCGGGCCTTCCATTTCATTCTTCCCTTTTTTGCTGTTATTGGGACTTCAGGTGAATTAGCATGGGACGCATGGTTCCTACAGGTGAATCTGTAAGGCCTTGCTGACTGCATGACAGCTGTCAGCCGCAGCTGTAGGCTGCTCTTCTGCTAGCAGCATGTTCTTGGCTCCGCGACCTGCTTGGATCACAGGTGTCTGACACAAAGGCCAGCTGCTTCTCAACGAGCTCAGCTGAGATCGACACCAAACTCTTCACGCGACCATGGAGGTGCCATGTGATGGGAAGTGGCAGCTCCATTTCTGTAAACGTGTTGGATTCTCCAGGCCGTCCTCTCCACCCCCACATCGGGCTACTTTCTTTCAGCCGCTTTAGAAGTTTGGAACAGACATTTGTCCCGTGTAAACATTTCAGAATCGCCACTGACCGCTACAGCGTCACGCGCCCGCGGGAAGCATTAGTGGCACTTAAGATCTTCTTTGCAACTCCTCTCAGAGACAAGCCACTGCAAAAGCAAAACCAGCCCATTGGGTACAGAATCATAAAAATCCAGGAATCACTAGTCAGACTGCTGGAAGAAACTAGGCAAAGGCCTGAAAGTCGGCTCTGTGCGACCCTTACAGTGCTGTCCGTGCTTCAGGATGGAGACTCTGACCTGTGTGGCCACTGCAAAAGCCACCTGCTGCTTCCCTAGCTAAGACAGCTGGCCTCCACCTTCCCTTTCCCAGTTATTTTCTCTAGTGCTGCTTTGTGCTGAAGGAACATTTAGTTTACTGCACTTGATCTGTAAATGGACTTTGATTCTTTGTAATTTTAGGGGGTTAAATTTGATGGTTAATTTAAAAAAAAAAAAAAAAAA
>VWZE01004812.1:48078-78731 GCA_013396675.1 Eubucco bourcierii | reverse complement strand
TTTTTTTTTTTTTTTTTTTTTAAAAAAAAAAAGTGTAAATTTCCAAGAACATGTCATTTCTATAAGATTTGTTTAAAATCACATACCTCTTACTGGATGGTATAGAGAAAAAAAAACAAAAACAAAAACAAAACCACAACGTATTTTGTAAACAAATCTGGACAAGAGTGTGTGTGCATATATTCTGTATATTCATATATGTATATTCTGTGTATATATACACTGGGGTGTATATATACATATATATACACACACACCCACCCCTATATATACACACACATTAAGCATGTGTGTGTGTATATATACATATCTATATATCTATATATCTATATATATATATATAAGTGTTTTCTCTTCCAGGCTAGTGAAAACAATGTGGTGCATTGGCGTTTCCTTCCCTTGGCCCCCACCTCCCCCCTCCTTAAGGAAAATAATGACAATTGCCTCGAAATGAGTGAATTAAAAACCAAGTCCATTTCAGCTGACTGGTGTGCCTTCCTGTGTAAGGAGCCTGGCCAGTGTGTGTTACTTTTGCTGTGGAAATGTGAATTCAGAGCAGATAAGTATAATCTTTACACTCGGTATCTTTGTTTGAAGTGACAGGTTGGCACAGGGTGATATTGTTGTCGTATATCCTTAGGCTGTGTAAGGCATTTGACTGATGCTACGTAATATTTTTGACTGAAAACTAAAACAGTACAAAAAAAAAAAATCACCATGGCACACATTAAATGGATTAAATTTGTGGCTAACTCCTAGGTCTCAGTTTAATTTTAAATGGTGCTTAGTTGAGTGTATTTCCATCAGGATCTTCCAACCACCAGTTCTTGGCCTTGCTCTTTCCTTTAAGCCTTACTAACAGGTTGAAAAGAAACTATATCTAACCATGGCTGCGTATTCTGTATCCAAGTACGGAAGGGAGACCAGACTTGTGAATTGTGAAAGGAAGAGCTTCGTGGCACAGACTGATCAGAATTAACCTGGTAAGACAAGAGCGAGGGAACCGTTCGCATTTCAATGGCCAAACGTGTGGTGTAGCGTTGCCCGTCTAATAAATAACCTTCAGGCCACGGGTGAAGGACTCTTTTGTGCTGCTGAAAGAATGTGAGGATCATATCACATTGGGAGGTCTTGTTGCTCTGTACAGCTGCCTACCTGAAAGGAGGTTGGAACAAGGTGTGGTCAGGCTCTTCACCCTAGAAACAAGTGAGAGGACAAGAAGGAATGGCCTCAAGTTGATCCAGGGGACATTTAGGTTGGATATTAGGAGAAACTGAAAGGGTTCTTGAACACAGGAACAGGCTTCTCAGGGAGGTGAGTGTTAAGGAGGGGATTGAATCTGGGTTGTAAATGAATTGTAATAA
Organism: Eubucco bourcierii; assembly: GCA_013396675.1. NCBI lineage: Eukaryota > Metazoa > Chordata > Aves > Piciformes > Ramphastidae > Eubucco > Eubucco bourcierii. Next base: position 77,367 of record VWZE01004812.1, on the reverse strand, counting down.
GGCCAATATAAAAATATTAAATATTTTTATTAAACCAAGAAAATCCCCCAACTTATATACAATTCAAGCACAGATTCTTATATGCGGTTGGAAAAACTATCTGCAGAATGAATATATATATGCAATAAAATTAATTTAAATTAATTTTAAGAGACGTTTAGGAAAATGAACAGCTGTGAAGTCCTGCAGCTCAAACTGCTGCCCCAAGACTAAATGCAAACCTTCCCAGACTTCAGAAAAGAGGATTTACTCCTAGATTGGAGTCTCAGAATTAATAACTCAGGAGTATAGATGGAGACTGGAAATGAGAAATGATATAGTCTGTGCCGCGTGGCGGCCTCTCACGTCACTGTGGCTCCGGCCATGCAAACGCGGCTCGACGGAGTCTACACAGGGATCGCGGACCGCAGCGAGGTGAGTCCTGTGTGGCTCTTAGAAGATTTTCCGGAGCAATCAACCCCCAGGCTGGAACAGTTCGACCGTTTGCGAGGCTCAGCGAAGGGCTCGGCAAGTCGCGATGTCGCAGACTGCCTAGGGCTGCTTCAGAGGCTCGGCCAGCATTAGACGGGCTGAGTTCAGACGGGCGACTGTGTATCTCGGCACAGAACCAGCCCTGCAGTTCTCCGGCTCGGCGCCATAGGCAGTCAGAATCGGGTTCGCCGTTTGTGGGGAAAAGGCACGTTCCCCACTAAGTGACGCTGGGCAGCACCAACAGGTAACAGGTGGAGTTATAACCGTAGAAGCAGCAGCGACACAAATGAATCGGTTTGGGTTTTCAAGAGTTCTTGAGCGGGAGTATTTGACCAATAGCAATTAATCCTGAGTTACCTCACCCCAAAAAAGGAGATCACAGGCCCTGCACCGTGACTTTTGTTAACCGGTGAACAGAGCAAGGTATAGATTCCAAATATGGAGTTCTATGGCAGACTGGAAGGCGCCTAGGCCTTTGTCTGCTTTCTGCTCTTCCGCTCAGGAGGAAGGGGAGAAGGGAGGCTGGGGAACAAGATGGGCATTCAGGTGTAATTTAGGCCCTCCACCACAGTGAGTGAAGCCCCATCCCTTGAGCTGTTTCAAAGAGGCAGAGATGTGGTACTGGAGGACACAGTTTAGTGCTGAACTTGTTAGATAATGCTTGGACTCAATGATCTCAGAGGTCTTTTCCAGCCAAAATGATTCTATGGTTCTGTGTTTCTCTCCTTCAGGCACTGATAAAAGGCTGCAGGTGCAGGCTAACGCTATGAGCTACTCAGGAGATCCCACATGTATTAAGTTCTCCAGTCAGCTCAACTGGCTGCTTTAGGCCAGCAGTGTCGCTTTTTAACCACTGCCTGTGTTCAAAAGTGTTTTCTCAGCAGCCATCACACCAGGGATGAGGTGTTTTCTTCCATGGCCCCTCTGCATTATTTTTCTGGTACCAACTACTTGCAAAAGAAATAGTGCAGTGGTTGGGAGCAGGCTGGAGACAGCACAAAGCCCATGTGGAAATGGAGATAGCAAAGTCTCTAAGCACTGGAACAGGTTGCCCAAGAAGGTTGTGGCTGCTCCCTCCCTGGAGGTGTTCAAGGCCAGGTTGGAGGAGGCCTTGAGTGAGCTGTGTTAGTGGGAGGTGTCCCTGCCTATGGCAGGGGGTTGGAACTAGATGATCCTTGAGGTCCCTTCCAACCTTACCATTCTATGATTCTATGAAAGTGATAGAAGGAAAGGGTATGTGACTTCTACACAGAGCCTTTGTCAAATCACAGGACCAGACTTCAATTATTGAGTAAATGACATAAAGCTTCTAGAAATGAAAGTAAAATGAACTGCTGGTGACCACTGCTGCTCTGAGGTGTTGCTGTCTAAGTGGTATTCTCTGTGGTTTTATTTTAAATAGTTGCATTAATCCAAAGTTTTACTTCCAGTGAGGTGGACTGAGAACTGGCTGAAAGACAGAACCCTGAGGGTTGTGATGGGTAGGGTGTAATGCAGTTGGAGGCTGGTGGCCAGTGATGTTCCCTTGGGGTCAGTACTGGGTCTAGTCCTGTTGAACCTGCACAAAGGGACAGAGTGTACCCTCAGCAACTTTGATAGAGAACTGGGAGGAGTGGCTGACATGGCCTCGGGCAGGCTGGAGCGTTGGGTAGTGGGGAAGCGCATGGAGTTCAGCACAGGCAGATGTGGAGTCCTGCACCTGGGGGAATAGCCCACTGCACCAGTACAGGTTAGAGATTTGACCTGATGGAGAGCAGCTCTGTGGAGGACCTGGGAGTGCTGCTGGGCAGTAAGTTGCCCATGACACAGCAGTGTGTCCTTGTGGCCAAAAAGGCCAATGGCATCCCGGGATACATTAAAAAGAGTATGATCAGCAGGTTGAGGGAGGTTGTCCTCCCCTCCATTCTGACCTGCAGAGGCCTCATCTGGAGTACCCCGTCCAGTTTTGGGCTCTTCTTCAGTTCAAGAAACTACTGGAGGTAGTCCAGCAGAGAGCAACTGAGATGCTGAAGGGACTGGAAGGAAAGGCTGAGACCTGGGGACTCTGGAAGAGACTAAGGGAAGATCTTAATGATTATCAGTATCTAAAGGGTGAATGTCAGGATGGAGCCAGTCTTCTCAGTGGTTTGCAGGGACAGGACAAGGGGCAGCAGGCACAAACCAACCCAAGGGGTTCCATGTAACAGTAAGGAAAAACTCCTTCACTTTGAGGGTGGCAGAGCACTGGGCCAGGCTGACCAGAGAGGTTGTGGAGCTTCATTCTCTGGAGGCATTCCAAATCCCATGTGATTTACTTTGGGTGATGCTGCTCTGGCAGGGGGATGGGACTAGGTATTTCCAGAGTTCCTTTCCAACCCCCTAGCACTCTGTGATGCCAAATCTAGAGTGAGGAACTGGCCAGTTTTGCTCAGAGTGGACAGAGCTGCTTGTTGAAAGGGAGGTACTTTCCAAACACTCTGCCATCACCAAGCAGATCAAATCACAAGTTTCTCTGGACAGTAACCTGAAACACTGAAGCACAGACTGCACTGGGTATCTCGTTGCTTCTCTTTTCTAGATATAAAAACGAGAAACATCCTGCATTTTTTGTAGGCCTTTTAATTTATTCAGCAATAGTGCTTGCTTTTACTGGTACAACAAAAAAATCAGGGAAAAAAAATCAGGGAGAGAATCTGTGGTTCTGTGAATCTGCCTGCCACCAGCAGGACGTTCAGAAATTCAGCTGCCAAACCCATAAGTTGCACCAAGTGAGGAGGGGGTGACTACCTTGGCTGTTAGAAGAAACTTGCTCACTGAACTGGGTTCTCAACCACTGGAACAGGCTCCCCATAGAGGTGGTTGAAGCCCCATCCCTGGAGGTGTTTCAAAGATGTGGTGCTGAGAGACATGGTTTAGCACCAGACTTGGTAGTGTTGATAATGGTTGGACTCAAAAACATCTTGAAATGATTCAGTGGTTCTGTGGTGAAGTTTGGAAGATTGAGCTGAGCAGCGGAGAGCAGAAACATGCGATAGGCTTTCTTATCCTTGCCTCTAGCGAATTTGGCCATGTCGTTTGAAGCTATTGCTCAGTATTCTTCTAGTCATTTCTGTTCCTTTAGCTTGGACATTCCATCTCCTCACTACCAGCTCTGGTGGAAAAAAAAAAACCACTGTGTTGTCATCTGCAACACACTGGTTCTCTGGAATGCCATTTCTCTGGTGCTCTGCCTCCTTTTTAAGTGCAAGAGCATAAGGCTTTGTAAAGGAACTTGGCATCAGCAATGGAGGTACAGATCTTGTGGTCATTTAAAAGGTGCTTAGTCTACTGTGTAGTGAATATGGGAAACAACTACTGGGTCCATCATCTAGTTATGCTCACTTGTCCTGTTCCACTAACAATGAAAAAGAGAGTTTGGAGGAAAAGGGACATTGTTAGGAAAAGAAAAGAAGTGTTTCTGGTTTTATTGATGACAGAACTTGTGCATTTTTTTTCTTGAACTAGAAGGTACCAAGCATACTGGAAAGATGTTACTACATCCTCCTCCAGGCCTGGAAGAGACTCAGCTTTTCTTCCCCAGTCCTTGGTCTCTTCATTTAGCAGCTGTACTCTGAGTAGCTTCCTCTCTCCACTGAGCTTTCTTCTCCAAGTTTATGCTGGTAAGAGTTTCATGCCTTTTTATAGCCTGCAACAGCACGAGAAAGCCAAGGATCACCCAGAGCACCACAGAGGGGGAACTATAGTCACCATAGCTGGTCTATCCTTACCAAAGCAGAGTTCTGTTCAAATTAAGCATTCAGAGACTGTTTTGGCTTAAACTCATTACTTTTCTGGGAATAAATTTAAAGCCCTTTGTTAGGGCATTAGGAAGAAATATTCTGTGCTTCTGGTCAGTATTTATTACCAATCTCTGGTCTTCACAAGGCAGGTACTGGAAAAAAACATGAGGAAATGGTTGCAAGCTGTACAAGGGGAGGTTTGGGCTGGATATTAGGAAATACTTCTTCACTGAAAGGGTTATCAAACATGGGCATGGTCTGCCCAGGGCAGTGATGGAATCACCAACCCTAGGGGTGTTAAGCTGCAGGCAGACCTGGCACTTAGGCACATGGTTTAGTGTTGGCCTTTCAGGGCTAGATCGAGGGCTGGACTGGTTGATTTTAGAGGTCTCTCCCACCCACATTTGCTGTGATTAAGTCAAGAGGATGGGGCCAGGCTGTTTTCAGTGGTGCCCAATGACAGGGCAAGCGAAAATGGGCACAAACTGGGACCCAGAGGGTTTCACTTTAAGGAAAAACTTCCTTCCTTTGAGGGGGATGGAACACTGGACCAGGCTGCCCAGAGAGGTTGTGGAATCTCAGTTTCTGGAGACTCAGAACCTACTTGGATGCATTCTTCTGCAACCTGAGTTAGCTGGGCGTTGGACTAGATCTCCAGAGGTCACTTCCAACCCCCACCAGTCTATGATTCTGCGATGACAGACTTCAGCTGCTGTGAAAACACTGGTCCCAAAGCAGCTGTCCATGTCTTTCCAGTGTTTGCATTCGTACTACTGCCGTGTAAGAGCAAAATGTGTACTGGAAATTGTCAGTGTTTGGTCTCTTCTGCTAAAAGCCAGGGATAACCTTTCCATTGCTTGATTTCAGAGTGCTGAAATTCATCTTGAAATTAATTTTGAGTGCCCAGTGCATTTTGATAGGCAAATGCTGACACAAATGTCACTTCCAATCTAGTTTCAGAGTTTCTCTAGAACACTGACTGCCTCATAGAATGAGACCTGAACACTGTTACCAGAACTACTTGGCAGAAAGCATATAGGTAAGGCTCTGCCCCCACAGGTTCTTTAAGCTTAAGCATTTTCTGCTTCCAGTCATCCTTAGAAGAACATAGTGGACTGTGTTTCTGCTACCACTCTGACTTCCATCCAAAGTAACATCACAATCAGCTGGACAGATTGTATTCACATTCCTTGATTGTGTTCACAGATTGTATTCACAGATTGTATTCACATTCCTGCAGTGAGAGGCTTCAGTACACAAAAAAAGCACTGCTTGCTTCCTTACAGAAGTACCTCAGAGTTAATACTTTACCAATAATGTTGGAAACCACGTTCAGTTAAAGCATGAGTAACCTTTGCTGCACTTGGAATCTTAGAACTTTGCACTTGGACTCTTCATATGGTACAAATAAATCACAGACTAATTCTGCCATATGCTGCACTTCTTGGCCAAATTCTAGGCAAGAGCTTTTCTATTAAATAGTTTGGGGTTTGGTTTTGGTGGTTTTTTTTTTTGATTCAGCAGTGGTTTGAGAAAATTTGTTACATCCACACTAGAGAAATACTATTTTCTAATGAACTTAAATAATAATGAACTATTACTGACCATCTCCTCACTGTTTAGAACCCTTGAGAATGGTCACAAGTGGTGTTCCCCAGGGCTGTTTTGGGGCCAGTCTTGTTTCATATCTTCACAGTCTCACAGTATCACCAAGGTTGGAAGAGACCTCAAAGCTCATCAAGTCCAAGCCGTTACCACAGCCCTCAAGACCAGACCATGGCACCAAGTGCCACGTCCAAACCTGCCTTGAACACCTCCAGGGACGCTGACTCCACCACCTCCCTGGGCAGCCCATTCCAGCAGGCAATGACTCTCTCAGGCAACAACTTTCTCCTTACCTCCAGCCTAAACTTCCCCTGGCACAGCTTGAGACTGTGTCCTCTTGTTCTGCTGCTGCTGCTTGCCTGAGAGAAGAAAGCAACCTCCTCCTGGCTACAAGCACCCTTCAGGTAGTTGTAGACAGCAAGAAGGTCTCCCCTGAGCCTCCTCTTCTCCAGGCTAACCAATCCCAGCTCCCTCAGCCTCTCTCCACAGGGCTGTGCTCCAGGCCTCTCCCCAGCCTCATTACCCTTCTCTGGACACACTCAAGCACCTCAATATCCGATCTGGATGAGGGGGCCAAGTGCTCCCCCAGTAACTCTGCAGATGACACTAAGCTTGGAGGGAGTTATGATCTGCTGGAGTTGGGAAAGCTCTGCAGAGGAACCTGGACAGGCTGGATCAATGGACTGAGGCCAGCTGTATGAGATTCAACAAGACCAAGTGCCAAGCCTGGCATGTGAGTCACAACAATCCCATGAATGCTCCATGCTTGGGGAAGAGTGGCTGGAAAGCTGCCCAGCAGAGAGAAACCTGGGAATGTTGATTGGCAGCCAGCTGAAGGTGAGCTAGCAGTGTGTCCAGGTGTCCAAGGCCAGCAGCATTCTGGCCTATACCAGGAACAGTGTGACCAGGGAAGGGACTGTTCTCCTGGAACTAACACTGGTGAGGCCATATCTTGAGTCCTGGGTTCAGTTTTGGAGACCTCACTGTACGAAAGACATTGAGGTGCTGGAGCATGTCCAGAGAAGGGGAAAGAAGCTGGTAAAGGGTCTAAAGAACAAATCTTGTCAGGAGTGTTTGAGGGAACTGGGGTTGTTTAGCCTGAAGAAGGCTGATGGGAGACCTTCTTGCTCTCTCACTGACTGTAAGGATGCTAGAGGGAGGTGGATGTTGGTCTCTTCTCCCTATTATGAGGTGATAGAATGAGAGGAAATGGCCTGAGATTGTACCAGGGGAGGTTTAGATTGGATATTAGGGAAAAATTACTGAAATAATGCTCAGGCATTGGAACATGTTCCTAAAGGAAGTGGTAGAATCCCCATCCCTGGAGGTTTTCAAAAATTGGTTTAATGGCCATGGTAGTGTTGGGTTGTTGGTCAGACTCTGGTTTGAAACTTTTTTTCCAACTAAAATTATTCTGAATCCATGATTAAGTCTGTCTGGAGAAGCATACTAAATTGTACTGATTCTGTGAGTGGTGCATTATGTAGGAGCATTTGTAATCACTCCATGAAGTCACTGTATGGGCTCTGCTGGCCCACAGAGAATTTACCTGCCTGCCAGATACAGAAAAAGATTCTCTTTCCTTTCAATGTCTCACAGCCCATCATCACAGTTAATGAGTGGGATGGTTTGGGAGTTCCCCACCCCCCACACTTTGTAAAATGACCCAGACTAGAACTCAGCAGGCTGGAAGTTAAGGACTGAAGCTCTATTTACAGCTCAGCACAATGTACAAGCAGAGATAGACACTAGAGACAGGAATAGTTACAGACATAGACAAGTTAAAGGGAATACAGAAACACAACTCCCCTCCCAGAAATCAGAGACCCCAGGAGGGGCTCCCAACCACCCTTCCACCTTCTCCCCACTCCTGTACCTTGCCCCAGAGTTTGGCTCACATGCAAGGTGAGCTTGGAGGATCAGCCAGGGGGTTAGAAGGAAAGTGGTTAGTGAGGTTACTCAGCAGAGAGGAGAAGGCAAGAAGCTCCCAGAGAGAGACTGAGACTGACTGTCTTATCTATGTTTTGTGTACTTAATCCATCTCAGCAAGCCTATGAGTGAAGCAGACACCATCACTGTTTTCCTTTCACAGCCTATAATACAATTTTCTCCATTAAAATATTCTAATTAGCCTCAAACCAGCACAATGAGTTAAACCAGGACAAACTAAAATTAAGTATTACACTGAGGGAAAAAAAAAATATTTTTTCCTTTGTAAAGGAAGCAGATGCAGCCCACAGTGCCATCACCCTCTTCTGCCTTGGGAGTGAATCGACCAGGGTCATTTTTGCTCAGTGATAAAATGAAAAACCAAAGCCAACCCCTCCACCCCGAGACAAGACAGTGCTGACAGGCCACAGGAGGAACTGAGTTTACATGAAGATGGAACTGCACTTACCAGCCAAAAAAATCTGCACTTACCTGCTTCCCTCTGATCACCATGACTACACATCCCACTACTGTCAAGGCAATCATTACATAGCTGAACTTCACACGCAGCGTTGTCTTTGCTGCTCTGATTGTTTCAATCCTCAAGAAGAAAAGGAGCAACATATTATCAGAGACCCAAATCAACCATGTGGCTCATTGTTTAATTTATCCTAGCATGCTGTCTATGCAGCTCTATCTAACACCAACAGTAGTTGCCTCTGTTCACAAAAAGGTTTGACAAGAATGGGAAAGGCTGTCTCAGGAGGTACTTTGTCACAAAGATGTTTCCTCTCAAAATTTGGAGCAGGGCTTTGTAAAAGACCAGTGGTTACCACTTCCCTCCTGTTGGAGCAACCTCTTTTTTCTGAGGAGGCATAGGGGATTGTAAGCTGTCTAACATCAGCTTCAGACAGAGGACTCCAATTTATTTTATTTTTAGTGGGGGTTTCGTTTAAGGTTTTGGTTTTGTTTAATTTTAGGAGGCTTACCTAACCCCGCTGCTGGCGTTACTACAGAATCATAGAATCCTAGAATGGTAAGGTTGGAAGGGACCTCAAGGATCATCTAGTTCCAACCCCCTACCATAGGCAGGGACACCTCCCACTAGCACAACTCACTCAAGGCCTCATCCAACCTGGCCTTGAACACCTCCAGGGAGGGAGCATCCACGACCTCCCTGGGCAACCTGTTCCAGTGCCTCACCACCCTCGCTGTAAAGAACTTCCTCCTAACATCCAGTCTAAATCTCCCCTCTGCCAGTTCAAACCCATGTCTACTATGACTTTGGGAAACCTGTTGTCTGGTCACTCATACCTTTTAAAACCCAGAAATTTGCCACAAGAGTACCAGATATTAAACCCTTCCAACTGTACACATGCTCAGTTAAAATTTACTCTGCTCTCCTCAGACCCTACCTGCAGTCCTGTGTGCAGTTCTGGAGCCCCCAGCACAGGAAGGACATGGAAGTGTTGGAGAAGGTCCAGAGGAGGCCACAAGGATGCTCAGAGGGTTGCAGCAGCTCTGCTGTGAGGACAGGCTGAGAGAGTTGGGGCTCTGCAGCCTGGAGAAGAGAAGGCTTCCAGGAGACCTTAGAGTAGCCTTCCAGGATCTGAAGGGGGCCTACAGGAAGGCTGGGGAGGGACTATTGACAAGGTCTTGCAATGACAGGACAAGGGGCAATGGGTTGGAACTGGCAGAGGGGAGATTTAGACTGGATGTCAGGAGGAAGTTGTTTGCAGTGAGGGTGGTGAGACACTGGCACAGGTTGCCCAGGGAGGTTGTGGCTGCTCCCTCCCTGGAGGTGTTGAAGGCCAGGTTGGAGGAGGCCTTGAGTGAGCTGTACTAGTGGGAGGTGTCCCTGCCTATGGCAGGGGGTTGGAACTAGATGCTCCTTGAGGTCCCTTCCAACCTTACCATGCTGTGATTCTATAAATTAGTTTAGCTGGGATGAACTCCACAGATGATTCAATGCAAAAGGCATCTGTTACAGCAAATTTAAAAGTTCTTCTTAGAGACACTGATGTAAGGGCTAATGAAGCATAATGCTTTTAGCTGTGCCTCTCCATGACAACAGAGAGACCCTATGTACTTAACACTCCTTGAAGAATTTAGAGTTGACTCCCTTAAGTAGGTCTAATACTCTCACTGATTAATTGTGGCACATTATAAAATAAAGATAAAACCAAACTAAAAAAAGCATCATTGTGTGATGAAGCAATGTATTGAACAAGGCAATAAGTTGGATAGTGGAACTGGGAAATTATCAATGCAGATATATAAAATCTTCTCTACCTTTTTGACCCTTGTACTTACTTGGAAAAAAAAAAGGATCCTGAGGGATCCACACTAGTTCAGTGTAGTAAATCACATGGGACCCAAGAGCTGAAGAGAGTTTTACTCTCAGTTTTGAAGAGGAGGGTGCTTTGATTACTGTTTCAGAGTATTGATCCAAGTATGAGATTTTTGGTTGTAGGGAACATGCCCATCTCTCATAAAACTTTGTTTCCATGTTATTCCAGGTTTCCCAGTTAAATTTAACTTCCAGAGATTGGGGCATTTTTTTGGTTGGTTTTGGGTTTTTTGGACATTTGTGAGGGGTTTTTTTTTGTTTGTTTTGAGTTTGTATGGGTTGCTTTGGGTTTGGTTGTTTGGGTTTTTTTTTTGGTTGGTTGGTTGTTTTTTGTTTTGTTTTTTCTAATAACCTGGGATAAACAACTAGGGCACAGGCTACAGTTTAGCTGAAATGCACAGGGGTAGGTTTTAAAATCTTTATTAGTCCATTTTGGAAGTACTGTAGCTGTGTTAGAATGTACAAGAGGAAAACAAAGTTACATGAACACGACTAGCACTTGAAATAAATTCAGTGCACAAGACCAGCTTTTATTTAAACCATTCATTACTTCTGATCACCACATCTTGCAAGGTCACTTAGTTCTACAAGCCCTTACCAGCCACTTTTAATTCAGCTCAGTACAGGCAAACCAACTTTTGTGGTTTTCTAGTTCTCAATCATCTTCTCAGGTTTGTCTGAACTACTTGCCTAATTAGAATCAAGAATTCCCTGTGCACTGGCAAAACTACTTTTACCAGAAGTTGGTTTTGTCTTTTCAGGAAGCCACTGAAATCAGTCACTCTGCTCAGTTTTCTTAATAACACAACTTAATAACAGACTGTTTAGTAAGTGGTAATAATTTACACCTTTGTGAATTTCAAATGTAACCTTAAGAAAAAAATATTAAATACATAAGTGAATTAATTTTAAGCAAGTTATCTTTTGTGATAGGATAAAAAGATACAAGAGGATTTTCAATTCCCATCTGGTGCATCCAAATAGAATCATAGAACTGTGGTTGGAAAAGACCTTTAAGATCATCAAGTTCAACGATTTTATAACTCTACCAAGGCTGGTGCCAAACCATGTCCCTCAACACCAGATCTTTGCCTCTTAAGCACCTCCAGGGTTTGGGGATTCAACCACCTTCCTGGGGAGCCCATTCCAGTGTTTGAGAACCCTTTCAATAAAAGTTTCTTCTAATGTCAAATCTAAACCTCTCATGGTGCAACTTGGGGGCATTTCCTCTCATTCTCTTTCTTGTTACTAGGGAGAAGAGTCTGATCCCTACCCAGCTCCAGGCTCCTTTAAGAGGATGCAGAGAGCAAGGAGGGCTCCCTCTGCTTCCTTCAGACTAAACAACCCCATTCCCTCAGCTGTTCTTCTTAAGACCTGTGCTCCAGACCTTTCACCAGCTTCAATGAACTTCTCACAGAATATCTTTAAAGATCAGCTCTTAGCCAATCTTTATTCAGCACTTTGCTTACTCAAGAAGTACTGTGACTTTTTAATTCCAATAAATACACACAATTAAGACCATTACAAACATGTTTTAAAAGATAATTATATTATGACTATGAATGTTTTCTAAACTAGTAATTGCCTGTTGATATATTTGATCTTGATTTTAGAGAGGTAAACTATAATACCTAGTTTTATTTTCTGCTTTTCACACTGACATTTGGACTCCCATCAGGAAAATTTTGACTAGATATATTTTTTTTCAATCAGCTTTATACTGTTTGTTACTTTAAATTAGGAAGGTTTGTTACTTTAAGTTAGGAACTGGCTGGAGGGCCGAGCCCAGAGTGGTGGTGAATGGTGCCACATGCAGCTGGAGGCCGGGCACTAGCGGTGTGCCCCAGGGATCAGTGCTGGGCCCCATCCTCTGGAACATCTTCAGTGATGATCTGGACCAGGGCATCGAGTCAGGCAGCAGCAAATTTGCAGCTGACACCAAGCTGGGGGCTGATGTTGCTGGGTTGGAGGGCAGAAGGGCTCTGCAGCAGGACCTCGACCGCCTGCACAGATGGGCAGAGTCCAAGGGGATGGAGCTCAACAAATCCAAGTGTCAGGTGCTGCACTTTGGCCACAACAACCCCATGCAGAGCTACAGGCTGGGGTGGGAGTGGCTGGAGAGCAGCCAAACAGAAAGGGATCTGGGGTTGCTGATTGACACCTGCCTGAACATGAGCCAGCAGTGTGCCCAGGTGGCCAAGAAGGCCAATGGCATCCTGGCCTGCATCAGCAAGAGTGTGGCCAGCAGGAGCAGGGAGCTCATTCTCCCCCTGGACTCTGCACTGCTTAGGCCACACCTTGAGTCCTGTGTCCAGTTCTGGGCCCCTCAATTGAAGAAGGACATTGAGGTGCTTGAGTGTGTCCAGAGAAGGGCAACGAGGCTGGGGAGAGGCCTGGAGCACAGCCCTATGGAGAGAGGCTGAGGGAGCTGGGATTGGTTAGCCTGGAGAAGAGGAGGCTCAGGGGAGACCTTCTTGCTGTCTACAGCTACCTGAAGGGTGGTTGTAGCCAGGAGGAGGTTGCTTTCTTCTCTCAGGCAAGCAGCAGCAGAACAAGAGGACACAGTCTCAAGCTGTGCCAGGGGAAGTTTAGGCTGGAGGTGAGGAGAAAGTTGTTGCCTGAGAGAGTCATTGACTGCTGGAATGGGCTGCCCAGGGAGGTGGTGGAGTCAGCGTCCCTGGAGGTGTTCAAGGTAGGTTTGGACGTGGCACTTGGTGCCATGGTCTGGTCTAGAGGGCTGTGGTGATGGGTTGGACTTGATGAGCTTTGAGGTCTCTTCCAACCTTGGTGATACTGTGAGACTGTGATACTGTGTGAAATTCCAGGAGTAAAGAAAGTTGGGCCACAACTTTGACATTCATTAATAAATATTTCAAACGAGCTGCAGTTATTTTGTAGCTATACCATGAAAGTTGCACAGAATGGAAAGCTGGCATATAAAGACTAAAAAAGCCTTACACTGCTTTGGTGATTGCAAAAGATGAGCAAAAATTAACTGATTAGTGATGCTTTTATAGTTAAACAAGGGTTTCAGAGGGTCATCCCCTCAGAAAAAAAATCCAAGTGACATTATCTCAGCAATACAGAATGCTGAGGCCATCTCATTTACAAGACAATACACCAAACATAGCAGTGTAAAGATTTTCAGCTGTGAATGCAACAAGATGATCCTTGAGGTCCCTTCCAACCTTAGCATTCTATGAAAGCCCATTTAAGTGAAGTTATACTGGAGGTGCATTCAAGTAAGTTAATCCTGTGCAGACAATGTCTCTTTTACAACTTCCAAAGTGGCACTTACGAGACTGTCTCTGGTATATCCTCTGGCCTTTTGAAATTGCCTGCCCACAACAAAAATCTTTTCTCCCAGTCTGTAGGCTTGTGTCCAGGCACCCTCAAAGTAGAGCTACCTAAAAAAAAAAAACCAAAACCAGAACCAAAAAACACCAACAAAAATCAAAATGCACAAAAATCCACCAGAAACAACAATCAGAGAAGCTGAACTGCCACAGCTGGAATCAATCTGGTTTGGCTGAGCAATTCAGAATCTTATTATAGAACAGAATCAGAGAATCATTCAGCTTAGGACAGAGATAAATATTGAACTGTTGGAGGAATTTCAAAAGAAAAAAACTGCTCAGTTTAACTAAAAACACCCAATAAAATCCTAACTGGTGTAAAACATGCCACTGGCATCAATCATCAGGAGAGGTTAGAATATCGAGAGGCTTTTAGTTCCATTTTGGTGTTTGTGCTCAGAGACATCAGCAGGGCTTGGAAAAGCCTGAGCTCAGTATTTCTGTGGTAATGTGCTCTAGGGTTGCTGATTGACACCCGCCTGAACATGAGCCAGCAGTGTGCCCAGGTGGCCAAGAAGGCCAATGGCATCCTGGCCTGCATCAGCAATAGTGTGGCCAGCAGAAGCAGGGAGCTCATTCTCCCCCTGGACTCTGCACTGCTTAGGCCACACCTTGAGTCCTGTGTCCAGTTCTGGGCCCCTCAACTGAAGAAGGACATTGAGGTGCTTGAGCATGTCCAGAGAAGGGCAACGAGGCTGGGGAGAGGCCTGGAGCACAGCCCTATGGAGAGAGGCTGAGGGAGCTGGGATTGGTTAGCCTGGAGAAGAGGAGGCTCAGGGCAGACCTTCTTGCTGTCTACAGCTACCTGAAAGGTGCTTGTAACCAGGAGGAGGTTGCTTGCTTCTCTCAGGCAAGCAGCAGCAGAACAAGAGGACACAGTCTCAAGCTGTGCCAGGGGAAGTTTAGGCTGGAGGTGAGGAGAAAGTTGTTGCCTGAGAGAGTCATTGACTGCTGGAATGGGCTGCCCAGGGAGGTGGTGGAGTCAGCGTCCCTGGAGGTGTTCAAGGCAGGTTTGGACGTGGCACTTGGTGCCATGGTCTGGTCTTGAGGGCTGGGGTATTGGGTTGGACTTGATGAGCTTTGAGGTCTCTTCCAACCTTTGTGATACTGTAAGACTGTGACACTGTGATACTACGCAGAATTATAGAATTGTTTTGATTGGAAAAGACTTTTAGGATTATCAATTCTAACCATTACCTAATTCTACCAAGTCTGATGCTAAACCACTTCTCTTACCACCACATCCACATAGAATCATAGAATGGTAAGGTTGGAAGGGACCTCAAGGATCATCTAGTTCCAACCCCCTGCCAGAGGCAGGGACACCTCCCACTAGTACAGCTCACTCAAGGCCTCCTCCAGCCTGGCCTTGAACACCTCCAGGGAGGGAGCAGCCACAACCTCCCTGGGCAACCTGTTCTCCTGTCTCGTCTTTGAAACACCTCCAGGGCTGGGACACTGAAAGACTTTAGAACCACAAATTTAGCTCTAAATTTGCAGAACCTGCTCCAGCATCTAAGTGTCCTAAAGTGCTGTGATCTTACTGTCTTCCTGCTATGTTTAAATTGGTGGCATAAAAAACCAGAAATAAATCAAACGTATCTGCCACAGAAAAGGCCATTTGCTGCACCATCACATCACAGAATGTCACCTTTTTCAAGCAGTGTAAGATTTTATCCTATCTGGAAGTATATAAAAAGCCAATGACCACAGGCAAAGATTAGACCCTTCATTTTCAGCTCAGACTTTCCAGCTCCACATGTACAGTTTTCATTATGTAATGGCAAGATGTCCATAGTTAACGTGCCATGAAAACCTAGCACGATGGGAGGGAGCCTGGATGGATGGATGGATGTGTGCTGCCATATGGTAGCAGAATCACAGATTCATAGATTTGTTTCAGTTGGAAGAGACCTTCAAGATCATCATCTGTTGCCTAACTCTACCAAGCCTGGTGGCAAACCACGTGCCTCAGCACCAGATCTCTGCGTCTTTTAAACACCCCCAGGGGTGAGGATTCAACCACCTCCCTGGAAAGCTAGTTTCAGTGCTTGTTAACTCTCCGTATGAAGAAGTTTCTTCTAATAGTAGGATGTATACAAGCAGAGGAGGTTGGATGGATACATAGTTTATTTAGCCTTCTTTATGGTTTTAAGCATGGAAAGCCACAGGGCTTCAGAATGCTGAGTTAATGAGCTGGCCAGTGAAACCCCGTGTATAGAACTAGGAAGCAATTCCAGTTCATGTATAAATGACAGACTCTAACCATATCATTATTGATGAGGTCTAAGTCCTCAGGGCTTCACTGAGCTTTTGGCAAAACAGCAGTTAAGTCACAAAGGCAAACAGCACTGCTAGCAATGACTAGGAACACAGCAGCACAAAAGTGTCATTGTGCCATTGTATAAAACTGTGACTGCAGCATTTTGAAAAGCATGTGAAATATGCATCCTTCCTCAGAGAAACAGCTGAAATAGAACAGGCACAGACTCCTCTCAGTGGTGTTCAGAGACAGGGCAGGAGAAAATGAACACAAAATGGAACATGGGAGGCTTCATGTAAACATCAGGATTTTTTTTCCCCTTTTCAGGGTGGCAGAACACTGGAATTAGCTGCCCAAAGAGATTGTGGAGGCTCCTCCAGAAATTTTCAAAACCTGCCTGGATGTGTTCCTGTGTCATTTACCCTAGGTGATCCTGTTATGTCAGGATTGAACTTGGACTGTACTACATTGTCTTCAGAGGTCCCTTCCAGCCCTTAACATTCTTGATTCTGTGAAAATTGCTAAGGATAACCACAGCTATGGAGCCAGCATGTGTCCAGGTGACCAAGAAGGCCAACAGCACCCTGGCCTGTATCAGGAATAATGTGACCAGCAGGACCTGAGAAGTGATTGTCTCCTTGAACTCAGCACTGGTGAGGCCACATCTTGAATCCTAGATTCAGTTTTGGGGCCCTGACTTCAAGAAAAACGTCAAGGTGCTGGAGCAGATCCAGGGAAGGGCAATGACTCTGGTGAAGGGTCTGGATTACAGGTCTTGTGATGAGTGGCTGAGAAAACCTGAGTTTAATCTGGGGAAGAAGAGGCTGAGGGGAGACCTTTTCACTTTACAACTCCCTGAAAGGAGGCTGTAGTGAGGTGGGTGCTGGTCTCTTCTCCCTAGGAGCAAGTGACAGGACAAGAGGAAGCAACCTCAAGCTGCATCGGGGGAGGTCTAGGTTGGCTAGCAGAAAAAACATCTTTACTAAAAGGGTTTTTACACTGGAATAGGCTCCCCCAGTGAGCTGGTTGAATCACAGAATGTTGGGGGTTGGAAGGGACCTCGAGACACCCAACTGCCCTGCAAGAGCAGGATCACCTGGAATAGATCACATGGGAACACACCCAGGCAGATTTTGAGTATGTCCAGAGACAGAGAACTCCACAGCCCTTCTGGGCAGCCTATTCCAGTGTTACATCATCCTCAGTGAGAAAAATTCTCCTCATCCCTGGAGGGAATCCCCATCCCTGGAGGTCTTTCAAAGATGCAGAGGGACATGGTTTACCAGCAGAGATGGTTAAGTTAGATAGTGGTTGGAGTCGATTTTCAAGGCCTTTCCCAACCAAAACAGTTCTATGATTCTGTAACTGTACTTGTTTTCTCAGAGAATGTGGATGCTAAAAATACATCCAGCTTCAAGAAACTGAGCAAATTTCTGAAAGACAAGAATAAGGACCATTAAACATAAAGACATCACCTCCGAAAGAGCAGTCTAAGGTAGAAGAAAGTCTGTGTTTTCCTTCTTTCTCTACTTGTCATTGGTCACCACTGCTATTAGTCTTCACAAAAATGTAAGGGTGCTCCTTTACTGACCACTACTGGAGACATCTCACTGTCTAGGAGACCTTTGGTCTTACACAGTACAGCTGCATTAGGTTTCTAACAGAGAAGTATGCAGAATACTTCACACCTGTATGCTCCTTTCATCTAACATCAGCAGGCCACGAAGGAAATCAGTTGCATTCCAAATCTGATTAGAGCATTGTAACTGTCCCAAATATAGTGAAAAATCATTCCATGGCCTGAGCTTCATCTGATCAACTCCACCCCTAAACATGAACTAATCCAGCAGCTGACTCTCTCTTACAGGGCACATTTAGTTTTGGGAACACTGATGCTGGTCATGGAATCATAGAACCAACCAGGTTGGAAAAGACCTCCAAGCTCACCCAGCCCAACCTATCGACCAGCCCTAGCCAATCAACTAGACCCTAGCACTAAGTGCCCCATCTCCAAGCTCACCCAGCCCAACCTATCACCCAGCCCTAGCACTAAGTGCCCCATGCAGGCTTTTCTTCAACACCTCCAGGGACGGCAACTCCACCACCTCCCTGGGCAGCCCATTCCAATGCCAATCACTCTCTCTGGCAACAACTTCCTCCTTATCTCCAGCCTAGACCTCCCCCAGCACAACTTGAGACTGTCCCCTTGTTCTGTTGCTGGTTGCCTGGGAGAAGAGACCAACCCCACCTGGCTACAACCTCCTTTCAGGTAGTTGTAGACAGCAATGAGGTCACCCCTGAGCATCTTCTTCTCTTCCAGCTTCTCCTCACAGGGCTGTGCTCCAGGCCCCTCACCGTTCATCACCTTTCTCTGGACACATTCAGTCCCTCAACACGTCTCTTGAATTGAGGGGCCCAGAACTGGACACAGGACTCAAGGTGTGATCTCAGCAGTGCTGAATACAGGGGAAGAATAACCTCCTTTGTCCTGCTGGCCACACTGTTCATGATCCAGGCCAGGATGCCATTGTCTCTCCTGGCCACACTGCTGGCTCATGTTCTGTCATACTCTGAAAAGCTGCAGAAGTATTCTACCTTGTACAACATTCCTGAACATTGGTAGTTTACACTCAGGGTTAAACAGTGGGCTTCAATGCACAGAAAGGGATCTGGGGGTGCTGATTGACACCCGCCTGAACATGAGCCAGCAGTGTGCCCAGGTAGCCAAGAAGGCCAATGGNCTGAGGGAGCTGGGATTGGTTAGCCTGGAGAAGAGGAGGCTCAGGGCAGACCTTCTTGCTGTCTACAACTACCTGAAGGGTGCTTGTAGCCAGGAGGAGGCTGCTTTCTTCTCTCAGGCAAGCAGCAGCAGAACAAGAGGACACAGTCTCAAGCTGTGCCAGGAGTAGTTTAGGCTGGAGGTGAGGAGAAAGTTGTTGCCTGAGAGAGTCATTGACTGCTGGAATGGGCTGCCCAGGGAGGTGGTGGAGTCAGCGTCCCTGGAGGTGTTCAAGGCAGGTTTGGACGTGGCACTTGGTGCCATGGTCTGGTCTTGAGGGCTGTGGTAACAGGTTGGACTTGATGATCTTTGAGGTCTCTTCCAACCCTGGTGATACTGTGATAAAACACAGTATGGTCATTATAAAAAAGCTCTTACTTTTTGGCTGAAGATGACTTTTCTCCTGGGGTTTAATGCAAAGCCTTCTGCTTATCTTCGGATCCACTTCTTTAGTCATCCTCAGTACTGTGGGAATATTTCTTCCCAGAAGTTTAACAGCCCTGTCTGCAAAAGAAAGCAGAGGAAACAAAGGGGCCAAAGCTAACTCAGAATAGTACAAAGCAAGAATAGTAGCTTTTAAATCAAAGTGTTTAGGTTTGTTGGGTTTTTTAAAACACATTAGAAAAGACAGTAGGTACAAATCTAACATGCAAGAGACACCAGACTGAGTTGTAACAGAGTCCACCAAAGAAATTAAATCTCATCTGTATACTATGACTTGAGCATACCCCTTAGCCTTACTCAGAAATACAGGAACACAAGATTACAGCTGCAAACAATTTCTAAACCATTATGTACATCACAGTTTCGAGGAAGTCATCTATTTATATATCTCAGGTATCCTTTGGACAGCTATTTCCAGGACCGCACACCAGCATTTTACCAATCTTGTCACATACCACAAAGCAAGTCACAGCCTTAACAACAGTGGAAAAAAATTTTTTTGAGAGGAACCCCACTCCCCAGTTCTGAAAGGCAACGGGGCACTTTTATAAACATAAATATAAATACTTTTTTGTCCTTTAAACTGACTGAAAATATCTCTCCTATGAGGAACGACTTAGTTGCCTTTTATGTTCTAGACATAATAAATAAAACAGTATTAACACTTGTGGGTGATGTCCCTTCAACAAAACCACATCTTTTTCCAAGGTCTTCAGAGAAAGAAGAAAGGCCACAAATAGAGTTGTTTTCAAAAGCAGCTTGGAGGCCACGAGGCTCCAAGCTTTAATGCCCATCAATACGAACGGTAACACCTCATTCACCCCCTTCGCACGACCCACAGGTAGGCCAGGGCAGCCTGATAGGGCTCCCGCTCTGCGCTCTCCATTTCACGGGGCCCAGCACCTGCCAGGGACCCGGGACTGACACCGTCACTTCACTGGGGGGAAAAAAGCGAATGGGTCGGTGAGCGAGCCAGCCCCTTCCCCTCGGTCCCTTCTCGGAGCAACCACTCACCAGCGTGGCCCCACATGGCTCAGCCTCAGCCTCGGCCGGGTCCCCTCAATGTCACCGCTAAGCGCCAGGGCCCACGACCGCCGCGCTGACGTCCGAGACCGCCTTTGGGCGGTGCTGGGCGTCAGCGCGGCGGTGCCGGCCCCAGAGCCCGCCCCGTAGCTGGAAAGAGCCGTACGCTGCCGGGGTCACAGCCCCGCTCGTCATCCCGCCTCCTCGCTGTATTGGCCGCCGCCGCTGCCCTCGGCCTTTCCAATATGGCGGCGCCCAGCGCGGCGGCGAGCTGTGAGGACTTCGCCGAGTTCCAGGTAAGCCGCCTGGGGCGGGCGGGGGAGGTCACCCCTTCCCACAGCGACCCGGGTAGCGAAAGGACAGGAGAGGGGTCCGGCCTCCGCTTCACCCTCAGCCGTGTTGCCCTCTGGCAAAGAGCGAGGCAGGGAGATCCCTTCCCGGGACGGGGAGAGCCCGCGGTGTGTTGGTCGCCCTGAGCGCCCTCAGGTCGTTTAATGGAGCGGGAAGGACCAGCGGGCGTGAGCAAGCGTGCAGGTCGACAGAGGTGGTGGAACCTGGCCTTGTTTCTTTTTGCTCGCCCCGCCAAAGGTGGAATACTTTATTGGAATAAACCTTTAGTGCAGGTTGTGCCCGGTTTTCCCGCCTAGAAGCGTTACTGAGGCCTTCTCCAGGGGCCATTCCTCCCTGTGGTTAGCGCGGTAGGGTTTCTGAAGGAAACCAGTGCCAGCAGGGCCCGGCCACTGGTGCAGATCGGGCCGCGGGTTGCTCCGAGGGGCCATTAGTTCCCCTGGTGCCCAGTTCCCCCCTCCCCGCCTCAAACTTCCTCTGCCGATTTGTAGCACGTACGCGAAACTGTGTGTTTGGTGTAGGGGTTTTTTTGCTTAGCCATCTGCTTAGTTTTCCACTAAAAGAATCATATGATTCTTAGGGGTGTTTTTTTTTGTTATTTGTAGTAGGTTTTTCTCAGAGATGTATGAAATTTTATTGTTTTTCTCTTTTTAATACAGGAGTTGCTTAGGGTGATGAGGACAATTGATGACAGAATCGTCCACGAATTGAACACTACAATCCCAACAGCTTCTTTTGTGGGGAAGATTGATGCCGGCCAAACTTGTAAAGAGCTCTATCAGTCTGTGAGTGTGCACTCCTTTAGCTTCCAGCTCACTTCCTGTGTTTTATTAGGTGCACTGGCCAGTAAAGTATCCTCATTTTCTAAGAAAGACACTGCCTTCATGTCTTAAGCTTTACCTATCTGCAACTGCCAAGTTCAAATTCTCCACGTGGCTACACCACATGCATATTACAGCTGCCCAATTTAAAACGAGGCAGGGAACTTGTTCTTCGATACCAATCCTTCAAGGTATCATAGAATCATAGAATGGTAAGGTTGGAAGGGACCTCAAGGATCATCTAGTTCCAATCCCCTGCCATAGGCAGGGACACCTCCCACTAGTACAGCTCACTCAAGGCCTCATCCAACCTGGCCTTGAACACCTCCAGGGAGGGAGCAGCCACAACCTCCCCGGGCAACCTGTGCCAGTGTCTCAACACCCTCACTGCAAACAACTTCCTCCTAACATGCAGTCTGAATCTTCCCTCTGACACTTCAAACCAGCCCCTTGTCCTGTCATTGCAAGACCTTGTCAACAGTCCCTCCCCAGCCTTCCTGTAGGCCCCCTTCAGATCCTGGAAGGCTACTCTAAGGTCTCCTGGCAGCCNCTGCAGGCTCATGTTGAGCTTTTCATCAACCCAGACCCCAAGGTCCTTTTCCTCAGGGCTGCTCTCAGCCATTCACCACCCAACCTGGAGTTGTGCTTGGGATTGTGCCTACCCAGGTGCAGGACCTTACACTTGACCTTGTTGAATCTCATGTGGTTGGCCTGGGTCCTCCTCTGCAGCCTGTCCAGGTCCCTCTGGATGGATCCCTGCCCTCTAGCAAGTCGACTGTGCCACACAGCTTGGTGCCAGCTGCACACTTGCTGAGGCTGCACTGATTCCTCTGTCCATGGCACTGACAAAGATGTTAAACAGCACTGGTGCCAGCACTGACCCCTGAGGGACACCACTGGTCTCCAGGTGGACATTGTGCCCTTGATCACCACTTTCTGTGTCCCACCATCCAGCCAGTTCCTTATCCAATAGAGCTCCACCCATCCAGTCCATGTTTTTCCAGTTTGGTGACCAGGATGCCATGTGGGACAGAGTCAGATGCCTTACTCAGGTCCAGGTAGATGCCATCAGTTGCCCTTCCCTTGTCCACTGTTTCTGTGACTTCATCATGAAAAGTCACTAAATTAGTCACTCAGATCTGCCCTTGGTGCAGCCATTGCTGGGTACCACCAATCACCTCTGCTTTGTTTTCCATTTGCCTTAGCAGGACTTTCAGCAGGATCTGCTCCATGATCTTACCAGGCACAGAGGTGAGGCTGACTGCTCTGTAGTTTCCAGGGTCATCCTTTTTTCCCTTCTTGAAGATGGGTGTTGTGTTTGCCCTTCTCCAGTCAGCAGGAACTTCACCACTCTGCCATCACCTTTCAAATATGATGCACAGTGGTTTGGCATCTTCATCTGCCAGCTCCTTCAGGACCCATGGCTGGATCTTGCTAGGCCCCATGGAATTGTGCACGTTTAGATTTCTTAGGAGCTCATAAACAAGATCTTCTACTATAGTAGGTAGATCTGCTGTCTCCAGGCTGCAGTGGATGGCATTACCCCAGTCCACTTTTTGCTTTTAAAAATGGATGCTAGCCTGTTCTTTTGAGCTATGTTGTAAAAGTCTGGCTTGGGTGTGCCTTTGACTTTTGATCAGGTTGATATCTGTTGCTCAAAGCAGGTGTTGCTCCTAATGTGGATTGTGGAATCAGTGGAATTTCTGCAGGCACAGCAATACCTTGGAAAGTCTCGCTTCTAACTTGAAGGTTTTTATTCCCTGCTGAGTTACAACTTTCTTTCTCTCCCCGTTTAGTTGATGGATGCTCACACCAGCAGAGAGAGAATCATCAAAAACTGCATTGCTCAGACATCCGGTGTAGTGAAGACTCTCAGAGAAGAGAGAGAAAAGGCCCAGGACGATGCAGCATTATTAAAGCAACTCAGGAAAGAACAAACAAAGGTGAGTGGTGGGGCTTTCTAGACCTCATTAAGAGAGGACCAAGAGTCTATCTTTCCCAAACAGAAAGACCAGTGCAATGGAAAGAACCTGAAGTGGGTCCTGACTAAGGCAATCATCTCTGAGGTTCTTGTTGGCTGGGTTTGTGGGAACCATTTCCCCAACTCCTCAGGAGAGAGCTGTTTTTATCCTGCAAGTGAAGCATTCCTGAAAGAGCACAGATGGTGTGTAAAAATGTGTGCTTTCCCATGGTGGACTCTATCCTTCACTAATACCACTTACCATACAACTCACCTGGGGCTAGGTTGGTCCCTTCAGGAGACCTGAAGGTTCATTTTGCCATTCTGAGATCTTGTAAAACTAGTATATGTGCAAGCATCAAATGTGGGTGTCAATATGGAAACACTGTCAAATAATTAAACAGGGCTTTTGTGCATGTCTCTTACATCTCATAGTTGCAAGGCCTTAAACCTGTCACTTCTCTTTTTTACCCTGAGAAGCATCACTCTTACTTAATGTGTTAGTTGGAGCTTTTGTCCTCTACAAGAAGATGAATTCCATGTAACCAAATTTTTATTATTTAGTATGCCTCAGATAAATTTTTAGTATCTTGTGATGGTCTGAGAAGAACTTCTGGATTTGCCTGAGGAATTCTAATATACAAAAGTCCTCTCAACCTTCTGGCCTCTCCATGAAAAGAGCACTTCACCAGAGGTAAACAGAGGTGGTCTAGACAAGTATCAGAAGTGGAGAAGTTCTTGTTTCCATTCCAGAGCTCCCTTTGTAGGGCAAAGGGCACTGCATGTGTAGCTTCAAGAGTGGAAGTAAGCAGGGATGTGAACTGTTCCATTCATAGAATCATAGAATGGTAAGGTTGGAAGGGACCTCAAGGATCATCTAGTTCCAACCCCCTGCCAGAGGCAGGGACACCTCCCACTAGTACAGCTCACTCAAGGCCTCCTCCAACCTGGCCTTCAACACCTCCAGGGAGGGAACAGCCACATACTCCCTGGGCAACCTGTGCCAGTGCCTCACCACCCTCACTGCAAACAACTTCCTCCTGACATCCAGTCTAAATCTCCCCTCTGCCACTTCAAACCAGCCCCTTGTCCCGTCATTGCAAGACCTTGTCAATAGTCCCTCCCCAGCCTTCCTGTAGGCCCCCTTCAGATACTGGAAGGCTACTTCTAAGGTCTCCTGGCAACCTTCTCCAGGCTGCAGAGCCCCAACTCTCTCAGTCTGTCCTCACAGCAGAGCTGCTGCAGCCCTCTGAACATCCTCGTGACCTCCTCCAGACCCGCTCCAACACTTCCATGTCCTTCCTGTGCTGGGGGCTCCAGAACTGCACACAGGACTCCAGGTGGGGTCTGAGGAGAGCAGAGCAAAGGGGCAGAATCCCCTCCCTTGCCCTGCTGCCCACACTGCTCTTGCTGCAGCCCAGCACTCAGTTGCTGTCTGGGCTGCATGTGCACACTGCAGGCTCATGTTGAGCTTTTCATCAACCCAGACTCCAGGGTCCTTTTCCTCAGGGCTGCTCTCCAGACATTCACCACCCAGCCTGGAGTTGTGCCTCGGGATTGTGCCTCATTTCTCTTCCATACCCGTTCTGCATGTCTTGTGGTCACTTTAAATTTCTTCCACATCATACCCTTGCAGCACATACCAAATAAGACTGCTTGCTTACCACTTCTCTTGAGTACACTGACTATGTGAGTCTGTCTTGTTCAGCAGTTCCATGAACCTCTGAGTTCTCTGTTGAGAACTACCTTAACTGAGGTTTCTAAAACAGTACTTTTGAATTTCCTGTGTAGTGATGTGTTCTTGTAAAAGCCAGAAATGTCACTATTACATACGTGGATATGGCCCTATATCCTGGGTGCAGTTTTGCCTGCTGCAGTACTATAATGCTTGAAGAGATGAGTCTTGAAATTCTGCATTTGCAGTCCTACACTGTCTCAAAATGTACCTCTCAGAATCACAGAATAGTAGGGATTGGAAGGGACCTCTGAAGATCATTAGTAGAACCCTGCTGCTAGAGTGGGATCATCTAGACTAAATCCCACAGGAAGATGTCCAGACAGGTTTGGAATGCCTCTAGAGAGAGTCTACAGCCTCTCAGGGCAGACTATTCGCAAGGCTCTGCCACCTTCAAAGGGAAGGTTATTTACCAGTATTTATGTGAAACCTCCTTTGTTCCAGTTTGTGTCCATGGCCCCTTGGACTGTCACTGGACACCACTGAGAAGAGTCTGGCTCCATCCTTCTTGTACTCATCCCAATGCTTTCAGGAGGAGCCTGTTGTAGCCTGTGTTTCAAAGAGTGGTTGAATGCTGATGCAAGTTCATAGAATCATAGAATGGTAAGGTTGGAAGGGACCTCAAGGATCACCCAGTTCCAACCCCCTGCCATAGGCAGGGACACCTCCTACTAGTACAGGTTACTCAAGGCCTCATCCAATCTGACCTTGAACACCTCCAGGGAGGGAGCAACCACAACCTCCCTGGGCACCCCGTTCCAGTGTCTCACCACCCAAGTTGTAGGGAAAGAGCCTTTCCTGGGGGGATGATTTCAGCTCAAGCATCTGATTTTTTTCCCAGGCCTTGTGTGAGTGAACTGTTTATTTCTGTGCTCTTCAGAGAAGTGGTCTGTCTTGACCTCAGATTTAAAGAACCAGGAGCATGGTTGTATTTTTAAAGCCTCACTTTAGGAACAAGCATCCATCTTAGTTTGGATAACTGGAGCGGTAGTTTATTAGTTTCCACACATTTTGTTTGCAGAGCCAGTTTTTTTCAATTGTTAAGTCACTGTGCCCAAAACCAGTCATTGAGTGTAGAATCATAGAATGGTAAGGTTGGAAGGGACCTCTAGGATCATCTAGTTCCAACCCCCTCCCACTAGTACAGGTTACTCAAGGCCTCCTCCAGCCTGGCCTTGAACACCTCCAGGGATGGAGGAGCATGAAAGAGAATCATAATAATGGTAATAATCACTGATAATATTTAATAATGAGGTGATTAAAAATGTTAAAATAAATCCATGATTTGAAAACATCTTTTGATGAGATGACTACAGATTTGCACTTTGACATTATGAGGTGTAGTCCCCTGCTTGTTGGGGTTTACTTGGCCTTTTTTGCTTCTCCATGATTTTTTTCCTACAACTGAAATACACTGACAGGACACATCCAACAATTAAAGCGCCTTTCAAATGTATGTTCATTCACTCACTTGCAATACAGATCAAGAGCAGTGTGGGCAGCAGAGCAAGGGAGTGGATTCTGCCCCTTTGCTCTGCTCTCCTCAGACCCCACCTGGAGTGCTGTGTGCAGTTCTGGAGCCCCCAGCACAGGAAGGACATGGAAGTGTTGGAGCGGGTCCAGAGAAGGCCATGAGGATGATCAGAGGACTGCAGCAGATCTGCTATGAGGACAGGCTGAGAGAGTTGGGGCTCTGCAGCCTGGAGAAGAGAAGGCTTCCAGGAGACCTTAGAGTAGCCTTTCAGTATCTGAAGGGGGCCTACAGGAAGACTGGGGAGGGACTATTGACAAGGTCTTGCAATGCCAGGACAAGGGGCAATGGGTTTGAAGTGTCAGGGGAGATTTAGACTGGATGTCAGGAGGAAGTTGTTTGCAGTGAGGGTGGTGAGACACTGGCATAGGTTGCCCAGGGAGGTTGTGACTGCTCCCTCCCTGGAGGTGTTGAAGGTCAGGTTGGAGGAGGCCTTGAGTGAGCTGTACTAGTGGGAGGTGTCCCTGCCTATGGCAGGGGCTTGGAACTAGATGATCCTTGAGGTCCCTTCCAACCTTATCATTCTATGATCTATTTTGTCATTTGTGATTTTTTTTTTTTTTTGGTCGTCCTACTAATTGCTACAAATTGGAGGACTTCAGCCAAAATTTGTACTTTTGGGTCACTGAATAAGAAAACTTGGAGTAGTGTCAGTCTAGCAGCCACTTCCTTTAATCTAGTTCTATTAAAATGTCATTTGATCATTGTATTCATGTATAGAATCATAGAACGGTAAGGTTGGAAGGGACCTCAAGGATCATCTAGTTCCAACCCCCTGCCATAGGCAGGGACACCTCCCACTAGTACAGCTCACTCAAGACCTCATCCAATCTGGCCTTGAACACCTCCAGGGAGGGAGCAGCCACAACCTCCCTGGGCAACCTGTGCCAGTGCCTCACCACCCTCACTGTAAAGAACTTCCTACTAACATCCAGTCTAAATCTCCCCTCTGCCAGTTTAAACCCATTGCCCCTTGTCCTGTTATTGCAGGACCTTGTAAATAATCCTTCCCCAGCCTTCCTGTAGGTCCCCTAATTTTTTTTAAAAAAAGAATTACAGCAACGTTGGCTAAATTTACAGCAAGCAGAAAATAAAGCTGGGTCTGTAGTTAATTTCTGATCAGAACATTTCCATCATCGTGGAAATCCAAAATGGACAACATAATGATAATTAGCTTTATCAAGCTTGTTAAGATGTCAGAGTATGTTTGCAAAACTGTGCTGGTTTGAGGTTATTTGGAGCATTTTAATAGAGAAAATTATAGGCTGTGAAAGGAAAACAATGGTAATGTCTACTTCACTCATAGGCTTGCTGAGATGGATAAGAATAAGAACTCAAAACATAGATAACACAGTTTGTGTCAGCTTGAAAAATTTTAGCAGCTTCATCTGCCTGATGGTTGTGTTGATGTTCCTCAGTGACTGTGCTGGTTTGAGGCTAATTGGAATATTTTAACAGAGAAAATTACACTATAGGCTGTGAAAGGAAAGCAGTGGTGATGTCTGCTTCGCTCATAGGCTTGCTGAAATGTTTGGGTAAAAGAATTCAAAACATTAGATAAGGTAGTCTTAGTCTGTCTGTAGGGGCACAGCATCTCGGGAGGTCTAGCTTCTGGCTTCTCTTTGCTGATTGATCTTCACTAACCACTTCCCTTCTAACCCCCCTGGCCCATCCTCCAAGCTCACCTTACACATAAGGCAAATCCTGGGGTAAGGTACAGGGGTGGGGAGAAGGTGGAAGGGTGGTTGGGAGCCCCTCCTGGAGTCTCTGATTTCTGGGAGGGGAGTTGTGTTTCTGTATTGCCTTTAACTTGTCTATGTCTGTAACTATTCCTGTCTCTAGTGTCTATCTCTGCTTGTACATTGTGCTGAGCTGTAAATAGAGCTTCAGTCCTTAACTTCCAGCCTGCTGAGTTCTAGTCTGGGTCATTTTACGCAATGTGGGGTGGGGCAGGGAACTCCAAAACCATCACAGTGGCTCTGCTTTTGGGCATGTGTGCATCTATGTGCTGCACCTTCACTGGAATTCTTTGCAGTTGTGCATTGATGTTAATCAGACTCCACTGTGTTGATTGACATTATGTCAGTGTTCATGACTACAGTTCTGAGGAGAGGCCAAAATAGTACTTATTACTTAGGCTTGGTGTCAAAAGCTATTAATACGTCAGTTCAAATGGCTGTGAAACTATTTGCATAGTCCATCAGAAAAACCCTTTCTTCAAACTATCAGTAGTAGTCAGCATGTATTCACAAAGAGAAAATCATGCTTGACCAATTAAATAGCCTTCTATAATGGTGTGACCAGCTTGGGTGGACAAGGTGAGAGTTATCAGTGTTACCTGCCTGGACCTTGCCAAGTCTTTTGACACTGTCTCCCATGACATTCTCATAGGTAAGCTTAAGAAGTGTGGTTTAGATGAGCGAACAGTGAGGTGGCTGAAGGAGAGAGCCCAGAGTCTAGTGGTAAGTGCAGCAGGGCCTAGTTGGGTGCCTGTAGCTAGTGGTATTCCCCAGGAGTCAGTACTGCATCTAGTCTTGTTCATCGATGACCTGGATGAAGGGACAGAGAGTACTCAAGGCAGGTTTGCTGATGGTACAAAAGTGGGAGAAGTGGCTGACACCCAGTAAGGCCATGCTGCCATCCAGTGAGACCTGTGCAGGCTGGGGAGTTGGTCAGAACTTCAACAAGGGCAAGTCTAGAGTCTTGAACCTGGGGAAGAATAACCCCCTGCTAGGGGGCCTGGAGGCCGGGCACTAGCAGTGTCCCCCAGGGATCAGTGCTGGGCCCCATCCTCTGTAACATCTTCAGTGATGATCTGGACCAGGGCATCGAGTCAGGCAGCAGCAAATTTGCAGCTGACACTAAGCTGGGGGCTGATGTTGCTGGGTTGGAGGGCAGAAGGGCTCTGCAGTGGGA
>VWZE01004812.1:6887-31491 GCA_013396675.1 Eubucco bourcierii | reverse complement strand
CTGCTGCTTGCCTGAGAGAAGAAAGCAACCTCCTCCTGGCTACAAGCACCCTTCAGGTAGTTGTAGACAGCAAGAAGGTCTGCCCTGAGCCTCCTCTTCTCCAGGCTAACCAATCCCAACTCCCTCAGCCTCTCTCCATAGGGCTGTGCTCGACATCTTGATCAACCTGGTCTAGCAGAAGGGGGTTGGATGATGATCTTTAAGGTTCCCTTAGACCTAAACAATTCTGTGAATCTCTGAATCAAAGATGTCTCAGATACTAAAGCAGAGACACTCCTTAGCTTGTCAGTGTTGTGCAACAGGTGGTATTGGGGCTGGCTTACTTCTCAAGGCAACATTCCAAATGCTGTTTCATTATGTCCAAAGCTTAAAGGAGAGAGGTGTAGATGAGTGCAGTCTAGGACAGTCCATTGCCACTGGTTGTCATTGAGAGCAGAGCTGTGGAACATCTAAATGACTTCATCAACTGTGCAAGATGAGTCCTACAGTCTTAGAAATATCACCAGATGTTGGGGCAGCCATTAGCACCCCCAGAGAAAGAAAGCAGACTGATTAGCCTGTATAAATTTCAGTGTCAGCTTGCTGATGATTAGTGTTCATTGCCTTTCCTTTCTGTACAACAGCATTCTGTGAAAAAAGTTCTTATGCTTTGAAGTTAAAAAAAAAATAAATACAGAAAGCCCAGAACCATGGAGTCCAGTGAAGGATCTTCATGAACCATGAATACCTTTAGTTTCACACCTAGTGTGTTCTCAAGATTAAAAATTAACCCGCATGCTCTTTTTGCTTGGTGTATTTTATTCATCAGAATCAAGAATTCTGCAGAGATCTAGATCTCTGACTTGGGGATCTTACCACATGCCAAGAGAGTTGGTGTATCTTGGTGAGTGGAGAAGTTTATTAAATATCCTAGTGTATCTTGGTGAGTGGAGGAGTTTATTAAATATCCTAGTGTATCTTGGTGAGTGGAGGAGTTTATTAAATATCCTAGTGTATCTTGGTGAGTGGAGGAGTTTATTAAATATCCTAGTGTATCTTGGTGAGTGGAGGAGTTTATTAAATATCCTAGTGTATCTTGGTGAGTGGAGGAGTTTATTAAATATCCTAGTGTATCTTGGTGAGTGGAGGAGTTTATTAAATATCCTAGTGTATCTTGGTGAGTGGAGGAGTTTATTAAATATCCTAGTGTATCTTGGTGAGTGGAGGAGTTTATTAAATATCCTAGTGTATCTTGGTGAGTGGAGGAGTTTATTAAATATCCTAGTGTATCTTGGTGAGTGGAGGAGTTTATTAAATATCCTAGTGTATCTTGGTGAGTGGAGGAGTTTATTAAATATCCTAGTGTATCTTGGTGAGTGGAGGAGTTTATTAAATATCCTAGTGTATCTTGGTGAGTGGAGGAGTTTATTAAATATCCTAGTGTATCTTGGTGAGTGGAGGAGTTTATTAAATATCCTAGTGTATCTTGGTGAGTGGAGGAGTTTATTAAATATCCTAGTGTATCTTGGTGAGTGGAGGAGTTTATTAAATATCCTAGTGTGTCTTGGTGAGTGGAGGAGTTTATTGAATATCCTAGTGTATCTTGGTGAGTGGGGGAGTTTATTAAATATCCTAGTTCAGCACTGGTGCTGCATGTCTTTGGATGGATTCTGTGGCTTCTGGCCTCAGTAAAGTGAGGTGACTCTTCCCAGTGAGTTAGCTCAGCTGTCCATGAGTCACCTGATAGAAGATGATAAGCACTTGAGTCAGGATCTTGTGCAAACGATGGAGTTTGAGCTCATCAACTTCAATTGTCCTTAACTCCAGGAGTTGGGATGTGAGGAGCAGGCGGACAACAATGGTAGCCAAAGGACTATCTAGTTCAGCTAAGGAAAAGAGGTGAAACCAGGGAGGCAGATGCCTGGTGGTCTCTGATCCAACATCTGGCTTAATCAGGTCACCAGGAATCTGCCAGACCAGTCTGGAAACCCTCTAACAGCGGAGATACTGCCTCATCTCTGTGTGCCTGTTCCAATTCTGCATTACCTGTTTGGTAAAAACACTGTTCCTGAACTTCAGCCAAAACCTGCCAAGTTCCAACTTGTTGCCATTGCCCCTTGTTACAGTGCCTGCTGCTATTGAAAAGACTTTGGCTCAATTATCTTTCTAGCTACCTTCTACATGTTGGTAGGGAAGACCCAGGTGACCAAGAAGGCCAATGGCATCCTGGCCTGCATCAGCAATAGTGTGGCCAGCAGGAGCAGGGAGGGCATTCTCCCCCTGTACTCTGCACTGCTTAGGCCACACCTTGAGTCCTGTGTCCAGTTCTGGGCCCCTCAATTGAAGAAGGACATTGAGGTGCTTGAGGATGTCCAGAGAAGGGCAACGAGGCTGGGGAGAGGCCTGGAGCACAGCCCTATGGAGAGAGGCTGAGGGAGCTGGGATTGGTTAGCCTGGAGAAGAGGAGGCTCAGGGGAGAACTTCTTGCTGTCTACAACTACCTGAAGGGTGCTTGTAGCCAGGGGGAGGTTGCTTTCTTCTCTCAGGCAAGCAGCAGCAGAACAAGAGGACACAGTCTCAAACTGTGCCAGGGGAATTTTAGGCTGGAGGTGAGGAGAAAGTTGTTGCCTGAGAGAGTCATTGACTGCTGGAATGGGCTGCCCAGGGAGGTGCTGGAGTCAGCATCCCTGGAGGTGTTCGAGGTGGGTTTGGACGTGGCACTTGGTGCCATGGTCTGGTCTTGAGGTCTGTGGCATCGGGTTGGCTTGATGAGCTTTGAGGCCTCTTCCAACCTTGGTGATACTGTGAGACTGTGAGACTGTGAACTCCTCGTCTGGAGTGCTCTATTGGAAAAAGTGGCAGACTTCCAGTTTTAACATAGCTCTTTCCCTTCATTCCCAAGAACTGGGAATATTTTGTTAAGAAAGAAGGTATCTCAGGACAACTATTTTTCCTCAGATGCTTTTTGTTTGCTCCCATAACACTGCTGCTTAAGGGAATCTCTATGTCTTTATTGGGAATGTACTGTTACCCTGGCTGTTGAGTACTGTTGGGCACTCAGAGCCCAGATTCTCACTCTCGCATCCTTTGTCCCAAGCACAGGCCTTGAAGTTAGACATAGAATCACAGAATGGTAAGGTTGGAAGGGACCTCAAGGATCATCTAGTTCCAACCCCCTGCCATAGGCAGGGACACCTCCCACTAGTACAGCTCACTCAAGGCCTCCTCCAATCTGACCTTGAACACCTCCAGGGAGGGAGCAGCCACAAGTACTGAAGTACTTTTTACACAGTCTTGCACCACTCATCCATGAAAGGGATCAGTAGGCTGTTTAGGACACCAGCAAGCCTGTGCTGCATTGCTGTGGCCAGGAACAGTCTGGTTTCCAGCAAACTCCCTAACGCTGATTCCAGCAGAAATGCCCACTGTCTGCATACAGCATGTGCTCTCATTTCACACACCCCCTTCTGCCTGCCCCATGGCACTAAAAATTGCCTAGTGTGTTCCAACATCTCTGCTCTTTGCTCTGTGTTCATTCCATTTGTTGGAGAGGAGGATGGCAAGATGGCTTAGACTGGATGTCAGGAGGAAGTTGTTTGCAGTGAGGGTGGTGAGACACTGGCACAGGTTGCCCAGGGAGGTTGTGGCTGCTCCCTCCCTGGAGGTGTTGAAGGCCAGGTTGAAGGAGGCCTTGAGTGAGCTGTGCTCGTGGGAGGTGTCCCTGCCTATGGCAGGGGGTTGGAACTAGCTGATCCTTGAGGTCCCTTCCAACCTTATCATTCTATGATTCTATGAAGAATACCAAAAGGGAGCATCTGGAGATGTTTTCTCTCCCGTCCCGTTTCTCTCCCTTTGTCAATTCATATATGACTATGGCTGTGCCTGTAACTGCACAATAAATACTTCTGGCTATATGTTCTGCATATTACATATTCCAGCAGTGTGTGAAATATAAGTACCTTGAAATGAGAGCAGCTATTGTGCATGCACAACTGCTGTGGGGAGAGGGATTGTGTCTTCCAGGAAATTGATGCTGGAGTTTCCATAAAAAAGCAAGTGCTACAACAGGTGCTGTTATCGTTGCCTGATTTCAGCTCTAGCATTCATTGGTAAGGAACAGAAATAACTTCTATTTGCAGTATTTGCCCGAACCTAGGATTTAAATTTGCTGTTATTCTTCCCCTGTACTCAGCACTGCTCAGACCACACCTTGAGTGCTGTGCCCAGTTCTGGGCCCCTCAGTTTGAGAGAGATGTTGAGGTGCTGGAAGGTGTCCAGAGAAGGGCAATAAAGCTGGTGAGGGGCCTGGAGCTCAGCCCTGTGAGGAGAGGCTGAGGGAGCTGGGGATGTGCAGCCTGCAGAAGAGGAGGCTCAGGGCAGACCTCATTGCTGTCTACACCTACCTGAAAGGAGGTTGTAGCCTGGTGGGGTTGGTCTCTTCTCCCAGGGAACCAGCAACAGAACAAGGGGACACAGTCTCAAGTTGTGCCAGGGGAGGTCTAGGCTGGATGTTAGGATGAAGTTCTTGCCAGAGAGAGTGATTGGCATTGGAATGGGCTGCCCAGGGAGGTGGTGGAGTCGCTGTCCTGGAGGTGTTCAAGACAAGACTGGATGGGGCCACTTAGTGCCGTGGTCTAATTGATTGGCTAGGGCTGGGTGATAGGTTGGGCTGGATGAGCTTGGAGGTCTCTTGCAACCTGGTTGATTCTATGATTCTGTTCCCTTTGTGCTCCTGATGTTTACTTTAAGACTGTTCTGATCAGGAAGAGGGAAGTAAAGCCTTTGAAGGTAATCTGCAGTCTGCTCAGTTTCCTGCTTGGAAGGGTATTGAGACAATGCAGTTTCAACATTGAATAGGACCTTCACTAACAAAATTGCTACAGGTTTTGTCCTGATCTTGAGTGATGTTGGGAAATACTGGGTGTGACTTTGATCCATTTCCTGAGTGCACAGGCTAGTCATCTGCTTATGGGTGGAGAGGCAAGAGGTTCTAGTTTCAGCCCAAACCAACTATCTTAAGATGTGGGTGGCAGGAGGCATTCTTTGCTTTTCATATTCACGTGGAGATTTTCTACACAGAAGATTTTAAAGTGCTTTTGACATTTAGTGCTAATGCTGGCAGTGCTTCACTTTGCATATTCCAAATATCCTATTTTTCTCCTCCTCCAGGATGGTAATGGTAGGCTCCCTATGTTACAGGTCATATGACTGCATGACACATGTCTCTGTATATATACCAGATTCCTGGTGAGGCTACTCAGACTCTGCCGAACTTCCCTCTACATAACTACCCTTCATTTCAGAGAACTTACCTGCCACTATGGTGCCTGGAGGCTTATCTGAAACCCAGCCTGCTACTCCAGAAGTCCAGCATATTGTTAACCAGGTGAGTTGTGATCTGCATAAAGATGAAGTCTATGTGCAGAGGGCTGAGTCCTGAAGCTTGTGTCCCACTGCACTCAGCACAGGTAAGGCCACACGTTTAGTAATGGGTTCTGTTTTGGGACACTTGCTACAGGAAGAACATTGAGGTGCTGGGAAAGGTCCAGAGAAGCACAATGAAGCTGGTGGAGGGTCTAGAGAATAGGTCTTGTGAGGAGCAGCTGAGGGAACTGAGGTTGTTTAGCATGCAAAAAAGAAGGCTGAGGGAAAACCACTTTGCTCTCTACAATTCCCTGAAAGATTGTGGTGAGGTGAATGTTGATCTCTTCTCTCTAGTAACAAGTGATAGGATAAGGGCAAATGGCCTCTGGTTGCACCAGAGGAGGTTTAGGTTGGATATTAGAAGCCACTTTGTCACATCAGAAAAGGTTCTCGAAGGCTGGAACAACCTGTCCAGGGAGGTGGCTGAATCCCCATCTCTGGAGGTGTTTCAAAGATGCAGAGATGTGGTGGTGAAGGACATGGTTTAGCACCAGGTTTTGGAGAGTTGGATAGTGGTTGGTCTCAAGGATATTAAAGGACTTTTCCAACCAAAAGGAGGCTGTGAGACCAGCCTTCTTTAAACCAGAAGCTAGCATTAAAAATGGGAATCTCCTTAGTTGGCAGTCAGTATTTTCTCAGCACTCTGCACAGGCAGAGTACTGGCAAGCCTGAGGCAAACCACCTCTCTGTCCTTGTTCCGTAGCCAGGGATAGCTCTGGCTTCCTTCAGTTAATATTCACATGTAGTTCACAGGCCAGCTGTGCTATGCTAGCACTGAGGTCACTTGTTTGAAATTAAAGGTGGTGTACTTGAAGGGGAAGATACCTAATAGCATTAATTCCCTGAAGGCTGGAGAGAACAAACCGTGTGAGTATGCACTGGAAAAAAGGAGATACAGGACAAGGCTATGAATAAACAACATTTTATCTGCTGGTATCAAATATTTTCTAGAGTCACAGCTGTGATGCAGAGGCTGCTGGTGAGCCAGTTGGACAAGGTGAGCTTGACACAAGGAAGGCAGGATGAGTCCAGTCACCATAGTGGTTGGTTACAGGCAGCTGTGCTGTTCCTGGAAGCAACTGTGTAAACATCACCTCTGCAGGTCTTCTGGTGTCCAGCAGTGCAGCAGCTTTTAAAATGAGTGTACACTGTCTCCTTCCTGAAGGGCAGGTGGAGAACAGCATGGCGTGGGAAAGCTCCTTTCATGTCTCACATCTCATATTCCCACCCACCCCACCTCCCAGTTTGGAAAGGTGAGGGGACTTCTGGCACCTGCACAAAGTGTAACTTACACCTTCCTTGAGTGGAACAGAAATAGGAAGCAATGGAGCTGAACATGTTGGCCTACACTGTTACTCACTCCTGTGTCTGCTGGCCTCCCAGCTTCCTCTCTTGGTGTGCCACAGAGGACAGTGTTTGCACCAGTGGCATTCCTCATCTCCTTCAAGCTTGCAAGCTAAGAGCAGGCCATGATGAAACCAGACTAAGGTTATCTGGAATGTGTGTGCAGAGGGTCAGGGCCACTGAAAAATGCCTGTAAAATAGGCTGTGTGTGCTGAGGCCAGAGTCCAGGTCTCTCATCAGATTCTGCTGATCCTCCAGATGGCTCTCCACGTGGTGGAGGGTGTAGTGTTTAATATGAGTATACTTACATGAAGGTACTTGATGGTACCTGAGATTTCTGATTGGGCAGAGCATAAAAGTCACTTTTCACAAAATATGCCCATTGCAATACACAATTCAGTCACAAATCCAACGTGATCTCCATTGCTGGTCTCTGTCATATGCTTCCTGCCATGGTGCTGGGCATCCTCAGCCACCAGGGAGGAGGAGGAGGTGAGTTGAAGTTGGCTCAAGCCTGCTGTCCTCTCAAAAACTCTTGCTCGTTGTTTGGTTTCGATAGTCTGTGTTGGGCAGAACCCTGTGTTGGGTCTCCCCATGCTAATCTGGCTCACTCAGGGAGGTGTTCTCATTCTTACACTCACTGTGAAAGATGTTTACCTCAAAGAAACCCCTCTGGTCCACCTTGTGTTGAGATAAAGCCACCTTCTTTGCAAAAGCCATGGCCAGCCACACCCTACAATTGTTCTCTGAGTTTCATAGGTGCATCACCCGTGCCCAGCTCCTCTGAGCCTTCTGCCATTTGTAGGGCATGATGGAACAGTTGAGTAGGTACACGTTGGGGAGGGCTGGAGTATGCATTGCAGGGTGATCATAAGAGCTTTTCAGAGGGGAGGTAATTTACTGCAGAGCAGTAAATCCCATCAGGAACACCAGTGGAATCCCTCAAGAGCAGTGTCACTGCTCACTCTAAGCTGACACAAGTAGCTGAAGGAGGGGGACCCTAAGGAAGGGCTTATGGCACCTCTGTGGTTAAAATTCTTATTTTCTGGCAGGGAGGGCAACGTCTCTTGCCAGCTGGGGGGCTGTGAAACTTAACCAATGAGTCTGCTAGGGTAGTGCAGCATGCCAGATACCAAGATGTGCTTTTAGTGCCAGGCTGTGTTAAGGGTGAGCAGAAGATCAGAGTATCACAGTATCACCAAGGTTGGAAGGGACCTCAAAGATCATCAAGTCCAATCCATTACCACAGACCTCAAGACATTTTTTTTTCTGTTCCAAGCACATTTATTAGCTGTAAACCCACAGAACAGTTTGCTGAACTGAAGTGGTTGAAGTTCTGTAGAGGGCTTATGCCTCAGCCTTGGAGGTAGTCTTGGCAGTCTTGACTGCAGTCTTTGCCTTGGGCTCCGCTGAGACCTTGGATGCAAACTTGGCCTTGGCCTTTGCCTTCCTCTCTTCCTTAAGTTTATGGTTCTTTTCACAATATCACCAAGGTTGGAAGAGACCTCAAAGCTCATCAAGTCCAACCCATTACCACAGCCCTCAAGACCAGACCACGGCACCGAGTGCCACGTCCAAATCCGCCTTGAACACCTCCAGGGACGCTGACTCCACCACCTCCCTGGGCAGCCCATTCCAGCAGTCAATGACTCTCTCAGGCAACAACTTTCTCCTCACCTCCAGCCTAAACTTCCCCTGCCACAGCTTCAGACTGTGTCCTCTTGTTCTGCTGCTGCTTGCCTGAGAGAAGAAGGTAACCTCCCCCTGGCCTCAACCACCATTCAGGTAGTTGTAGACAGCAAGAAGGTCTCCCCTGAGCCTCCTCTTCTCCAGGCTAACCAATCCCAGCTCCCTCAGCCTCTCTCCATAGGGCTGTGCTCCAGGCCTCTCCCCAGCCTCATTGCCCTTCTCTGGACATGCTCAAGCACCTCAATGTCCTTCTTCAATGGAGGGACCCAGAACTGGACACAGGACTCAAGGTGTGGCCTGACCAGTGCAGAGTTCAGGGGGAGAATGAGCTCCCTGCTCCTGCTGGCCACACTATTGCTCATGCAGGCCAGGATGCCATTGGCCTTCTTGGCCACCTGGGCACACTGCTGGCTCATGTTCAGACGGGTGTCAATCAGCACCCCCAGATCCCTTTCTCTTTGGCTGCTCTCCAGCCACTCCCAGCCCACTCCTTCGTGACACAGGATGGTGTTGCACCACATTGTTTTGGCAGAGGGGTTCAACTTGATCATGATTCTGAGATTCTTCAGTGGATTATTCTTCAGGGCTCTGCGGTGAATCTTTGTCTTGGGAGCACGCAGAGCCTTCTGGATTTCCTGACTTCTCATTGGATGAGGTCTTGAGTGAGCTGTACTAGTGGGAGGTGTCCCTGCCTATGGCAGGGGGTTGGAACTAGATGATCCTTGAGGTCCCTTCCAACCTTCCCATTCTATGATTCTTCCAATGCCCGTGTTGGTCATCTTGTGCATCGGCAGGTTGTAGTCACTCTTGAGCGTGGCAGCCTTGCACCGGGTGCCGTACAGATCATCCAGCTTGTGGAAGGCACTTTCTGTCCAAATGCAGAAACATCCAACGTGGCCCCCAGGAGCAAGTGTGAGCAGGTTGAGCTTGTTCACATCGAGAAGAGTAATTCCTGGGATATTGCAGAATGGTCTAATGATACCACTGTCCTCGTTGTAGATGATGCGGTGTCCCCTGCGCTGGATGCGCAGATCCCATACTACTGCAGTGTGTGTCAGAGAGGAAACACAGAGAGCAAACATGCACTTAAAAACGTGAACATTTGCTTCAGCCTGTGCTCATGCTCACAAAGGACAAAGCAAATACAGAGTCTGAAGTGCAGATCTACAGATTCTCTGCTTGATTCCCCAGGAGGAGACTGAGCTGAATTCTGGTGTTCTTCCATTCTCAGTAAATGCAGGAAAATGAAAACAAATTATTGTTTTCATCTTTTTATTTTTTGCAGGGTAAAGTTTTTGCCTTGTGTTGAGTGCAAGAGAGAGAGGTCTCCTTGATCCTTTCTCCTTTGACAAAGCTCACAGTCCACCACAGAAGCTCGGCTGTAGTTCTCTAAGGAAATATTCTTGTGGAGAAAAACCTTGTGCTGAGGCAGTCCTGCTCTGTGTCCAGCCAGATAATGTGTCACCCTTTAATCACAGAATGTTGGGGGCTGGAAGGGACCTTGAAAGCTCATCCAGTCCAACCCCACTGCCAGAGCAGGATCACCTGGACCAGATCACACAGGAACACAATTCAGGCGGGTGTTGAATATCTCCAGAGAGGAGACTCCATTCCCTTTATCATCTTTGTGGCTCTATGCTGGACTCTCTCAAGCAGTCCTATGTCCCTCTTGAACTGGGGGGCCCAGAACTGGACACAGTACTCCAGATGTGGCCTCACCAGGGCAGAGTAGAGGGGCAGCAGAACCTCTCTCGACTCACTAACCACAGCCCTTCTAATACATCCCAGAATGGCATTGGCCCTCCTGGCCACAGGAGCACATTGCTGGCTCATGGTCAATCTCCCATCAACCAGGACCCTCAGATTCTTTTCCTCTTTGCTGCCTTCCAACAGCTCAGTCCCTAACCTATCCTGATACCTGGGGTTGTTCTTTCCCAGGTGCAAGAGTCTACTTGCCCTTGTTGAATTTCATTCAGTTTCTTCCTGCCCACCCCTCCAGCCTGCCCAAGTCTTGCTGAGTGGCAGCACAGCCTTCAGGTGTGGCAGCCACTCCTCCCCGTTTGGTGTCATCAGCAAACTTGCTGACAGTTGCCTAAAACTGAGGAATGTTCTGGGTTTAAGGAGCTGTTAGGTAAGAGCTTAGGCATGTTCTGAGGATGACAGAAGCTGTCTGCCTGCCTGATTTTACTGAAAGTTCTTTCAGTGAGTAACAAATGAGGGACTTAATGGTCAGAGGTTAGAAGACATCATAAAACTGCAATGAACTGGCTATTTTTTTTCCTTTTGTTGTGAGAGAAGGATAATAACCAAAAGTTGCCACTTAGGACCAGAGGAATTATATGTATGTATCCAAAGTTGCCATTTCAGAGCATCCTGGGATCCCTGAGACTCAAACAGATGGTACACTCCTTTGAAAAAGAATTAAAGTCTAATTCCAACAGGCTGCAGAATGCTGGAGGCAAGGCTAGGAAAAAGGGCTGGAGGTCTTGGTGTAAATGGAATTATTTGGGGAGTTCTGGGTTTAATTGATTAAGGATGTGGGTTTTGAAAGAATAGAAATTGGAGTGGTAGATGTGAAGGAAAAGCCTACTCCACCTGGAGTCCTGTGTGCAGTTCTGGAGCCCTCAGCACAGGAAGGACATGGAAGTGTTGGAGCAGGTCCAGAGGAGGCCACCAAGATGATCAGAGGGCTGCAGCAGCTCTTCTATGAGGACAGGCTGAGAGAGTTGGGGCTCTGCAGCCTGGAGAAGAGAAGGCTTTGAGGAGACCTTAGAGTAGCCTTCCAGGATCTGAAGGGGGCCTACAGGAAGGCTGAGGAGGGACTATTGACAAGGTCTTGCAATGACGGGACAGGGGGCAATGGGTTTGAACTGGCAGAGGGGAGATTTAGACTGGATGTTAGGAGGAAGTTGTTTGCAGTGAGGGTGGTGAGGCACTGACACAGGTTGCCCAGGGAGGTTGTGGCTGCTCCCTCCCTGGAGGTGTCCAAGGCCAGGTTGGAGGAGGCCTTGAGTGAGCTGTACTAGTGGGAGGTGTCCCTGCCTATGGCAGGGGGTTGGAACTAGATGATCCTTGAGGTCCCTTCCAACCTTACCATTCCATGATTCTATGCTTCTTAAAATGAACCCACCAACCATTTTTCCCCTTTCTTTTTGCAGGTGAAGCCACAGTTTGAAAGCAGGGTAAACAGCACTTTTGGCATCTTCAAAGCCATAGTGTACAGGACTCAGGTTGTTGCTGGGATCAACTACTTCATTAAGGTTTGTATATATTACAGGAGGAAATACTTGTAGTTAAACCACATAGGTGACTTGCATAGTGGCTTACAGCAAGAGAGAGAAGCAAATGTACTAGAAAACCATCTGATGTGCCCAATAGAATTAAGCATTCTCTCCAAATGCTTATAAAATCCCTCTGCTTGGCACTGCTGTAGAACAGGAGGGAAAGTGTACCTGCAGCAAGTTTGCTGATGCTAGAGAACTGGGAGGAGTGGCTGACACTCCATCAGGCTGTGCTGTCCTTCAGACCTGGACAGCCTGGAGAGTTGGGCAGAGGGGAACCTCATGGAATTAACAAGGAAGGGTAAGTGTAGAGTCCTGCACCTGGGGAGGAATAGCCCCCTGCACCAGTACGTGTTAGAGGTTTGGCCTGCTGGAACGCAGCTCTGTGGAGAAGGACCTGCAAGTGCTGGTGGACAAGGATGTCCCCATGAGGCAGCAATGTGCCTTTGTAGCCAACAAGGCCAAAGGTATCCTGGGATAAATTAAGAAGAGCTTGGTGAACAGACCACACAAGGTTCTTCTCCCGCTCTGCGCTGCCCTGAGGCCACACCTGGAGTATTGTGTCCAGTTCTGGCCTCCCAGTTCAAGGGAGATGGAAACTACTGGAGAGAGTCCAATGGAGTGCCACAAAGATGCTGAGGACACTGGAGACTCTCTTTTGCAGAGTATGGCTGAGAGGCCTGTGGCTTATTAGCCAAGAAGAGAGCAGAGTGAGAGGGGATCTTCTCAATGCTTATCTAAATGGTGGAGGTGGAGAGGATTGGGCTGGGCTCTTTTCCATGGTGCAGAGTGATAGAACAAGGGGCAACAGGCACAGAGAGGCACTAACACAGGAGGTTTCTCTACAGTTACCTGAAGGGAGTGAGGAGCGAGGAGGGGGCCATAGAATCATAAAATGGTAAGGTTGGAAGGGACCTCAAGGATCATCTAGTTCCAAGCCCCTGCCAGAGGCAGGGACACCTCCCACTAGCACAGCTCACTCAAGGCCTCCTCCAACCTGGCCTTGGACACCTCCAGGGAGGGAGCAGCCACAACCTCCCTGGGCAACCTGTGCCAGTGTCTCACCACCCTCACTGCAAACAACTTCCTCCTGACATCCAGTCTAAATCTCCCCTCTGCCAGTTCAAACCCATTGCCCCTTGTCCTGGCATTGCAGGACCTTGTCAATAGTCCCTCCCCAGCCTTCCTGTAGGGAAGGCTACTCTAAGGTCTCCTGGAAGCCTTCTCTTCTCCAGGCTGCAGAGCCCCAACTCTCTCAGTCTGTCCTCACAGCAGAGCTGCTGCAGCCCTCTGAACATCCTCGTGGCCACCTCTGGACCCGCTCCAACACTTCCATGTCCTTCCTGTGCTGAGGGCTCCAGAACTGCACACAGGACTCCAGGTGGGGTCTGAGGAGAGCAGAGTAAAGGGGCAGAATCCCCTCCCTTGCCCTGCTGCCCACCCTGCTCTTGCTGCAGCCCAGGATTCTGATGTCCTTTTCCTTTTAAGGCAGAGTAGCTTTCCTATTGTGTCTGTGTCCCTCAATTTATGTTTATGATAATGAATTTGAGGTCATCCTGTGGATCTGATGGAGGGCTAGAGTGCATTTAGTTTAATTCCAAAACAATTCAGTGCAGGCATCTCATTCTCTGCTCACCAGTTCTGCATGCAAGAAGTGTGCATGTCAGTGTCTTGGTTCTGTGTCACGTGCTGCAGGGGTACAGCCTGCCTGCTAGTTCCTTCTCTATTTTCAAAACACCCTTTCTGCTGCAGAGGGAAAACAGATCATGATTAACAGGTAGGACATGCTCTCCTGACACAGGTTGGAATCCTTTTATTAAAGAAGCTGGGAGGTAGCATTAGGGCAGTGGTAGTTTGCAGAGAGACATTATGAGTGTCTGCTCCACACTTCTCATATATAGTTGATGTGAGGAAGGGCAGACACTGCCAAACTTTCTTCTTTTCCAGGTCCTTAAGAGTTATTCCTGCTCTGTGGGCGTGAGAGTATGGTACTGAGTGTGATGGTTTGGGAGTTCCCTGCCCCCCCATCACTTTGTAGGATGACCCAGACTAGAACTCAGCCAGCTGGAAGTTAAGGACTGAAGCTCTATTTACAGCTCAGCACAATGTACAAGCAGAGACAGACACTATAGACAGGAATAGTTACAGACATAGACAAGTTAAAGGGAATACAGAAACACAACTCCCCTCCCAGAAATCAGAGACCCCAGGAGGGGCTCCCAACCACCCTTCCACCTTCTCCCCACCTCTATACCTTACCCCAATGTGTGCCTTACGTGCAAGGTGAGCTTGGAGGATCAGCCAGGGGGGTTAGAAGGAAAGTGGCTAGTGAAGATTAATCTGCAAAGAGGAGCCAGAAGCTGCTAGACCGCCTGAGATGCTGAGCCCCCAGAGACTGACTGAGGCTGACTTATCTATGTTTTGATTTCTTTTCCCAAACATCTCAGGAAGCCTATGAGAACAGCAGACATTACCATTGTTTTCCTTTCACAGCTTTAGTGTAATTTTCTCTATGAAAATATTCCAATTAGCCACAAACCAGCACAATGAGAGACTAGTTATTGTACAGCTAGTCAACATCTAACTTATGTGAAAGCTGTTCATGCTCCCTTTGCTCCTGGGAGCTGTGCCTTTGCTTTGTGGACAAGACACTGAGTAATCACAGTATCCCAGTATCACCAAGGTTGGAAGAGACCTCAAAGCTCATC
Organism: Eubucco bourcierii; assembly: GCA_013396675.1. Lineage (NCBI taxonomy): Eukaryota > Metazoa > Chordata > Aves > Piciformes > Ramphastidae > Eubucco > Eubucco bourcierii. The sequence goes on along the minus strand of VWZE01004812.1, from coordinate 17,066 downwards.
AAGTCCAAGCTGTCACCACAGCCCTCAAGACCAGACCATGGCACCAAGTGCCACGTCCAAACCTGCCTTGAACACCTCCAGGGACGCTGACTCCACCACCTCCCTGGGCAGCCCATTCCAGCAGTCAATGACTCTCTCAGGCAACAACTTTCTCCTCACCTCCAGCCTAAACTTCCCCTGGCACAGTTTGAGACTGTGTCCTCTTGTTCTGCTGCTGCTTGCCTGAGAGAAGAAAGCAACCTCCTCCTGGCTACAACCACCCTTCAGGTAGCTGTAGACAGCAAGAAGGTCTCCCCTGAGCCTCCTCTTCTCCAGGCTAACCAATCCCAGCTCCCTCAGCCTCTCTCCATAGGGCTGTGCTCCAGGCCTCTCCCCAGCCTCGGTGCCCTTCTCTGGACATGCTCAAGCACCTCAATGTCCTTCTTCAGTTGAGGGGCCCAGAACTGGACACAGCACTCAAGGTGTGGCCTAAGCAGTGCAGAGTCCAGGGGGAGAATGAGCTCCCTGCTCCTGCTGGCCACACTATTGCTGATGCAGGCCAGGATGCCATTGGCCTTCTTGGCCAACGAAGAGGAACAATTCCATGAAGGCTGCAGTAAAGCCAGAAGTCATGGCCAGCTGCAGTTCTTCCCTTCATGCCATCTTATTGCTAACCAAGGCAACATGCTGGCCATTCTAAGCCTCACAACCCAGCTGCTCAGAAATGAGGATGGACGTGTTACCAAACTTAGAGACAATCCATTTATAACGCTGCTGGACCGGGTGCAGCATCACCTTGTCTCTAGACCCTGCTGTTACCAACAAAGGTTGGTCTAGATTCCCCTCGATGCCACTTCCAACCTGCTATTCTGTGATTGCATGATTTGTCTCTTCTTTCCCAGTCTTCCAAGTGACAGGAAGCTGTTACTCACTTTAGCATCAACTGGAACGAGGTCTGTCACAAGAGTTACTCTTTCAAACTTCTGAATTTTATGCATCACTAATATTGTACCAACAGCCTTAAAGCTGAGCTGTGATCCAGAGCAAGACAAACACAGTGCCATGTAGCAGCCATCAGAAAGTATGTTGAAACCCCTTAGAGCTCAAGGCATTAAACTTTCTCTTCCTCTTTTATTCCTCATGGAGAGTTTAGCTCTGTGTGTATAGAATCATAGAATCAAGCAGGTTGGAAGAGACCTTCAAGCTCATCCAGTCCAACCTATCACCCAGCCCTAGCCAATCAACTAGACCATGGCACTAAGTGCCCCAGCCAGTCCTGTCTTGAACACTTCCAGGGACAGTGACTCCCCTACCTCCCTGGGCAGCCCATTCCAGTGCCAATCACTCTCTCTGGCAAGAACTTCCTCCTAACATCCAGCCTAGACCCCCCCCAGCACAACTTGAGACTGTGTCCCCTCATTCTGTTGCTGGTTCCCTGGGAGAAGAGCCCAACCCCACCTGGCTGCAACCTCCTTTCAGGTAGTTGTAGACAGCAATGAGGTCTGCCCTGAGCCTCCTCTTCTGCAGGCTGCACACCCCCAGCTCCCTCAGCCTCTCCTCACAAGGCTGTGCTCCAGGCCCCTCACCAGCCTTGGTGCCCTTCTCTGGACACCTTCCAGCACCTCAACATCTCTCTCAAATTGAGGGGCCCAGAACTGGACACAGCACTCAAGGTGTGGCCTGACCATTGCTGAGGACAGGGGCAGAAGAACCTCCCTGCTCCTGCTGGCCACACTGTTCCTGATCCAGGCCAGGATGCCATTGGCTCTCCTGGCAGCCTTGTTACACTGCTGGCTCATGTTCAGCCTAGGAAACAATGTACAACTTCATGGTAAGTCTTTATGTGTTTTAGGCTGGATGTTAGAAGAAACTTAGTGACTGAAAGAGTTCTCGAACACTGGAACAGGCTCCCCAGGGGGGTGGTTGAATCCCCAAGCCTGGAGGTATCTAAAAGACTCAGAGGTGTGGTGCTGAGTGATGTGGTTTAGTAGAGAATGGTTGGACTCAATGATCTTAAAGGTCTTTTTTAATCAAAATGACTCTATTGGGACCTTCTGGTGATTTTTATTTTTGTTAATTATTTTGGCCACTCTCAGGCACCAAGCACAAGCACTGAGGTGTGTCAGTTCAGGCACTGATGTGTTTGGGGTGAGTCTGCAGATGAGTTTTGCATGGATCTGTCTGTTTCTTCTAGGAGCTGACAGTATCTTTGTGTCTTGCCCTGCTCCTGAGTCATTTAGATTTACTGACTGTCTCTTACCTCCTGCCATGAGTGTCTCCAGAAGCTGTAAGGCAATGTATTGGGCCCTTGATGACCAGAATAGAACACCATCAACACTTTTCTCCTGTTGTGTGTCCTGGTGCTGCCAGACCCAAGCAATCCTACTCATTTTCCATTTCCTTGAGTCTGAGAGTGTTTACTACAGTTTTTCTATGGGTGTAGACAGTTTCTGACATCAGTTACAATGCAGACTTGGGTTAAAAGCTGTTGAAGTACAAATGAAGAAACACCTAAAATTAAGGTCCTGGGCAAAGATACTCTTCCAAGTATGTAAGATCATCCTTTTGTTTGAACTTGTTTTGAACCATGATCCTCACTTTCCTACTCTTTTGGCTTCTAGGTCCAAGATTCTTATGCTGATTATGTCCACTTAAGGGTGTTTCTGAGCCTTCCTCATGAGAACCAAGGGCCCAGCCTTGTCAGTTTTCAGACTGGCAAAACCAAAGATGACCCTCTGACCTATTTCTGAGAGAACATGAGGAATGGGTGCCTCACTTGGATGTGAATTCTGCCTGTGTCAGTAAATGCATGGAAATAAAGCGAGTTTTGAAAACTCTGGTGTCATGTCTGGATCTGCTGCCTGGCTAAAGCTTGAGTAGGCTCTGAAACACTGTTTAAAGCTGTCCCTGCCACTTCAGGTAGAGGGCTGTAAGACAGAGCACACTCATTTCAGTTCCTCTCTCCAAAGCAGTCATCCAAAACAAAACTGGGGCCTCCTGAGGATGCTCCAGGCCCAACAGGCTCTGTACAAAGCATGTAGAGGCTTAAAATACACTCCTTAGAAAGTGTGTGAGGATGGATGGATGAATACATAGATGTAGGGCGGGGTGGATAGATGGATCATTTCTGGCAGAAGGGAAGAGAGAAGCCAAACTTTGTCCCCTTCTCTGAGTGCAGCTTTTCTGTAAGGAGAGATGAATTTAGGGCAGGAATGGGCTGTTTGAAGGCACGAGAGGACAGGTCCCTACCTCAGCTGAGACAGCTGAATCCCAGCACTCAACCCCTGGAGCAAAGAGCCACTGTGCTAACCTAGTGGGCTTCACTGGACACCAGTGGAGCTCATTCCTTTGGCTGGTTGTTTTTATTGGTAGCATCACCCACCTGTAATGACAGCAGCCTTCAAACGAGCTTGTAGGTGACAAAGGCAGAGAGCAAGTCACAGCAAAAATGCTTCCCTGTTAGCAGCTGCTCAGGTAAGAGCCTTTGTATGACCTGCCAGTGTGCTGGGGCTCAGATGAAAGACATGAAACACCTAAATGGGTTTCACAGAACCATTTTGGTTAGAAAAGACCTTTCAGCTCACCCAGCTCAGCCATTATTTAAATCTACCAGGGCTGGTGCTAAACCATGCCACTCAGCACCATCTTTTAGACACTTCCAGGGATGTGGCATTCAACCACCTCCCTGTGGAGCCTGTCCCAGTGTTTGAGAACCCTTTCAGGGAAGAAGTTTCTTCTACTAGCCAATCTAAACTTCCCCTAGTACAACTCGAGGCCTTTTCCTCTCCTAACACTTGTTACTAGGGGGAAGAGACTGACCCCCCCACACCCACCTCACTCCAACCTCCTTTCAGCGAGTTGTAGAGAAAAGAAGGGCTCCCCTTAGCCTCCCTTACTCCAGACTAAACACCACCATTTCCCCTCCTCCTATCACCACCACTAACATCCTCTCACAAAGCAGCACATGGAGGCAGTGCTCAGTTTTTTTGAACTGTGAAACCACTTTAGGGTGGTCAGCACAAAAACATGACCCTCTGTCTCTGAAACCACTTTGTTGTAGCAAAACAAGCCAGACTCATGCTCTCCCTTTCAGCTTCACTGACTACTTCAGCTTCCTCTGTGTCTCCTGGCAGCAGGTCCCATGCTCAACTGAGCAGAGGACTCACAGTTTCCTTAGCATTTCTTTTGTTGCTGAAGCTTTTCTTGTCACCTTCATGTCTCTCACCAGATCAAAAGTATTTCTAATCAGAACATGAACTAAACAAGGTTATCTAGAATATGAAGAACACGAAAGCTGGGGGAGGGGAAACTTCTGAGCATGACTGTGCTGGTTGGAGGCTAATTGGAATATTTTAATAGAGGAAATTATAGGCTGTGAAAAGGAAGCAATGGTGATGTCTGCTGCACTCATAGGCTTGCTGAGATGTTTAAGAAAAGAACCCAAAGCATAGATAAGTCAGTCTCTGGGGCACAGCATCTCGGTCTAGCAGCTTCTGGCTTTTTCTCATCTCTGCTGAGTAACCTCACTAACCACTTTCCTTCTAACTCCCCTGGCTGATCCTCCAAGCTCACCTTGTGTGTAAGGCAAACCTTGGGGTAAGGTACAGGGGTGGGGAGAAGGTGGAAGGGTGGTTGGGAGCCCCTCCTGGGGTCTCTGATTTCTGGCAGGGGAGTTGTGTTTCTGTATTCCCTTTAACTTGTCTATGTCTGTAACTATTCCTGTCTATTGTGTCTATCTCTGCTTGTACATTGTGCTGAGCTGTAAATAGAGCTTCAGACCTTAACATCCAGCTGGCTGAGTTCTAGTCTGGGTCACTTTACGCAGTATGGGGGGGTGGGGAACTCCCAAACCATCACATCATTTATTTTGTCTCCACCATGGCAATGACCATAACCAATAGTGAAACACCAGTCAAATACACCACCTCAGTTCATGGGAAATATTTATTAACACAAATATTTGTCCGTTTCAAGTTCCTTTCCAGCACTTTCCTTACGACTGAGAAAATGAACAAGTTGGGGTTTATCTTAAACTCGTTCGCCCCCTGCTGCTCTCTACAGCCTTCAGCTACAAGAGCATAAACGCGGTTACCAAGGGAATGTTTGTTTCAAAAGACTGTAATCTGCCTCTTCCTCTAACGCTTCATCTCCAGCCTCTCTGCAGGCCTCTGCCAATGAACTACAGGGTCCAGGTTAAACGTACAGATATACAGAGAGCTGCAAAACAGCAGAGAAAAGATTCTGGTTTCCCTCTTGTTACTTGCTGTGAATACACAACTGTCACTCCCCCCTCTCAATTCCCAGATCAAGGAGCTCCACAAACAGGACCCAGCTACAGCGTTCCAGTTTAGATGCAGTGAAGCCAATGCAGCTGTGTGGGTTAGAGCTAGTGTAGGTGAAAGCAGACTTGTGCAACTCTATTATTTAGGTACTGCACAGTAAGGGAGCGGCGTAACTGTTTTTGTTTTGGGTTTTTTTTTCCCCCTGCAGCATTAAGTTTTTAAAAAAGACACTTTATTTGCTCCTTTGCTGGCACAGAAATCAACATTGTGCAGGCTCTAAAGAACACACACAAGAAACCATTACAGAAAACACAAGATAAGCTGGCTAGAAATAAGCCAGTTCATCGTGCTTTGCCTTGCTGCTCTGGTAGCTGTGGAGACTGAGAGGCTTATTCTCATGGGGAAGGCTTCTGAACACCCGCAGGTGCATGAAGTCATCATTGCCAACGTGGACCTGCAAAGCATGAAAAACAGTGAATTCCATGGAGTACCAGCAAGCCATCAGCAAGGAGGGGTGGTGTAGATGATCTTCAGATGTCCCCTGTGACCCCTGCTGTTCTGTGTTTGGTGAGATTTGAGGACAGAAAAACAGAGACGCACTAAAAACCTCCATCACCTCCAAAGGTGGAGTCTGTCGTGGTAGGCCTTAATAGGCCAAAGGTGGGCTTGTACATGTGCTGGTTTGCCCAGGCATGCTCCCCTGTTCCTCCTCCCTCTGTGCTGGGGGTGGTGGCCACAGGAATGGGGACAACAGCCCCAGCTTCACCAAATATGGGCAAACTGCCATCCTGATTGGCTAATCTATGTCCAAAGGCACATCAGGTTGAAATGGATATAAAGGATGAACAGGTAGCACATTGGGCTTGGTGCTATTGTGCTCTCTGCTATTGTATCCCTGCCTGCTCACTGCCTCATGGATCCTGAGCTGGGTGGGACCCCAGCAAGCAGGATCAGGCTCTGCTGCCTCCACGCGTTCGGCCTGCACAGCCAGCGTGACACCGTGCCCAGACTGCACACCGCAAGGCATCTGCCTGCACATGAGAGCCTGCTGCCAAGAGAGCCAGCACCAGCTCACAGATGTCTGCCTCCTTTTTCTGAAGCACCCAGGAGCCTGAGGAAACTCCAAAGCCTCTAACAGCTTTGGGCCCAGCAGCAGCCCTGCCATGAGCTTTGGGTTTTGTCCCAGGATATTTTTGTGAGTCAATACTTCAAGCCTCTTGTAATCATTAATTGCCTTCGGCCACAAGCAGAAAGGAGCTTCCTGCGTCCATCCAGTGGCTAAGCAGCATAACTAACTGCAAGCAGTGTGGCTGCACAAACCTTCTCTGCCAGTAAAAATGTTTGCTTATGCTGGGTACCTTTAGAGTGTTCCAGTTTACCTGTTCCCTCTATGTGCAAATTTCCAAACCCTGCATTTTGAACCTTGTAACTAAGGTTTCTGGTGTGACTTAAAGTTAATGAACAGTTTTCATAGTTATTAACAATCTCTGCTTGGATATCAAAAATTGATCTCATTATTAATTTTGAAACAGTTCCCCTCTACAGAGTCTTGTTTCAAACTGGAATGAGAGTCCTGACTGTGGAAGTACCTGGCCTGCATCAGGAGCAGTGTGACTAGAAGGACTAAGGAAGGTATTGTCCACCTGTACTTCGCACTGGTAAGGCCACATCTTGAGCACTGGGGTTCAGTTTTGGGCACCTCACAACAAGAAAGACATTAAGGTGCTGGAGCAGGTCCAGAGAAGGACAACACAGTGAAGAGTCTGGAGATCAGGCCTTGTGAGAAGCAGCTGAGGGAATTGAGGTTGTTTGTTCTGGAGAAAAGGAGGCTGAGCAGAGACCTTCATCTGTCTCCCCAGCTCCCTGAAAGGAGGTTGTAGTGTGGTGGGCGTTGGTTTGTACTCCCAAGTAACAAGTGATAGGATGACAGGAAATGGCCTCAAGTTGCACCAGGGGAGGTTTAGGTTGGCTGTTAGAAGAAACTTTCTCAATGAAAGTGTTCTTGAACACTGAAAGTAGGCTTCCCATGAGGTGACTGAATCCCTATCCCTGGAGGCATTTAAAAGACACAGAGATGTGGTACTGAAGGATGTGTTTTGGCACCAGCCTTGATAGAGTTAGATAATGGTTGGACTTGATCATCTTAAAGGTCTTTTCCAACCAAAATGATTCTGTGATTCTAAATCTTTTGTGGTTGTTAACCCTCCCTGTGCCTGAGACAGGCAATGTGGAGGTGGGAAACTGGAGCTGCACAGAAGTGATTAATACATTGAGCCCAACGCTCTAATCTTACCGGGCACAACAAACACTTAAAGGCTTTGATTACAGTTGCTTGGGGTTTGTGTGTGGCATCACCACAGGCAGAGACTGAGCAGGTTTGATACTTCACTGTCTCATTACACATCTGGACTTCACTTAATATGGTTAGTGCTCAACATCACAGATGTATAATTACCCCCTAACCCAAGTTTCAACAAAATAACTGAGAAGTAAAACTCATTATGAAAACAGGGAAGTATTATGAAACCAGGAAAGTCTCCTTCTCTGGAGGCATTCCAAACCCACTTGGACATGTTCCTGTGTGATTTATTCTGCTCTAGCAGGGGGCTTGGACTATATGATCTCCAGAGGTCGCTTCCAACCCCTCCCATGCTCCATCTAACATGGGCAGGGAGATGGGTTGGCAGGTGGAGGGTGGATGTTTCCTTTTTTAATGTACAGATTTTTTTCTTATTAAGGACAAATCATAAGCATGCCTCTACAGGTAAGGAAAAAGAAACTCAACACCTCAAATAATATACATGTTAATTAAAACAATGTATTAAAAAAAATCCCATTGCCCCTGTGTCCTCTACCTTGATGAAGTAGTTGGTTCCAGCAACCACCTGAGTTTTGAACTCCACTGCAGTGAAGACATCAAATGTTTTCCCTTCTTTTTCTTCCAGCTGAGGCTTCACCTGAAGGAAACAACAGGCTAAGACTGAAGCAAGATTCAAGTATTGAGGACTTAAGGCCCACACTATCAGTGTGCCTTGGTACCCTCCAGCTCACTGCTGCTGAATTGCCAGAGGGAAATTCCCTGCTTTTCCAAGTTACTGAAATGTTAACATTAGTAACGTTTTGTGATGAAGCAAGACCAAAAATCTTGCAGCTGCCAGACCGGCAGCAAAGCCAAGACAAAGAGAGGTGTGACTCAGTCACCACAGCCTGACACCAAGTCTGGAGCCTCCACAGGAGAACTGTGGGGTCTGATGAAGGCTTTATTGTGGCATATGACCTACTCTATCCACACCTCCACTTCTGTCCTGTGTATCTAACAAGAAATGTGAAGTGGTTGCAGTGTGCATATGCAGCCCAGACAGCAACCGAGTCCTAGGCTGCATCAAGAGCAGTGTGGGCAGCAGGGCAAGGGAGGGGATTCTGCCCCTTTACTCTGCTCTCCTCAGACCCCACCTGGAGTCCTGTGTGCAGTTCTGGAGCCCCCAGCACAGGAAGGACATGGAAGTGTTGGAGCAGGTCCAGAGGAGGCCACCAAGATGCTCAGAGGGCTGCAGCAGCTCTCCTATGAGGACAGACTGAGAGAGTTGGGGCTCTGCAGCCTGGAGAAGAGAAGGCTTCCAGGAGACCTGATAGTAGCCTTCCAGGATCTGAAGGGGGCTCCAGGAAGGCTGGGGAGGGACTATTGACAAGGTCTTGCAATGACAGGACAAGGGGCAATGGGTTTGAACTGGCAGAGGGGAGATTTAGACTGGATGTCAGGAGGAAGTTGTTTGCAGTGAGGGTGGTGAGGCACTGGCACAGGTTGCCCAGGGAGGTTGTGGCTGCTCCCTCCCTGGAGGTGTTTAAGGCCATGTTGGAGGAGGCCTTGAGTGAGCTGTACTAGTGGGAGGTGTCCCTGCCTATGGCAGGGGGTTGGAACTAGATGATCCTTGAGGTCCCTTCTAACCTTACCATTCTATGATTCTATCTACATGCACAAGACTATAGGTCTTTTGAAAGAGAAGTGTTCAATTAACATCATTTTCACAAGAAGAAGGTCTTCAGCATCAGCTCCCTTTTCAAATTCAGAACATACCATTACAGAACATCATGGCTAGATGATCAAATTCTTGGTGGGGAAAACAGACTTCAGGCTTTGTCTACGAGGACAACAGGAGTGAATTGTGGAAGTCCCTGCTGCCGTCATAGTTCTGCCCATGCCTTACATCCTGCCTGCATCATTAGGTAGCCCTCCCTCACTCCCACTGCAACAGCAGTGCTCTGATGGTGTTCCCCCAGCTCTGTGGTGTACTTCCCCTCCTCCCTGAATTCAAGGTCTCCCACCTGAATCCCACCTCCTTCCCTGGGGGAAAACAAGTGTCTATTTGCTACTGTTCAGGCCCTCCATGTAGAGTGCAAACAGAAACAGGGCATTTTCTCCCACCTCTCCAGCGCTGAGAAGGTCCAGGACCAAACTCTAGTGCCTTTCCAAGGCAGCTGATCAATCACAGTCTCACAGTATCACCAGGGTTGGAAGAGACCTCAAAGCTCATCAAGTCCAAGCTGTTACCACAACCCTCAAGACCAGACCATGGCACCAAGTGCCACGTCCAAACCTGCCTTGAACACCTCCAGGGACGCTGACTCCACCACCTCCCTGGGCAGCCCATTCCAGCAGTCAATGACTCTCTCAGGCAACAACTTTCTCCTCACCTCCAGCCTAAACTACTCCTGGCACAGCTTGAGACTGTGTCCTCTTGTTCTGCTGCTGCTTGCCTGAGAGAAGAAAGCAGCCTCCTCCTGGCTACAAGCACCCTTCAGGTAGTTGTAGACAGCAAGAAGGTCTCCCCTGAGCCTCCTCTTCTCCAGGCTAACCAATCCCAGCTCCCTCAGCCTCTCTCCATAGGGCTGTGCTCCAGGCCTCTCCCCAGCCTCGTTG
>VWZE01004811.1:3541-22958 GCA_013396675.1 Eubucco bourcierii | reverse complement strand
AGACCAGGGGAACCTTCATGTTAGACTCGGGAGACGAGGGGCACCTTCGTGTTAGAGTTGAGAGGCCAGGGGCTCCTTTGCCTTAGACTCGAGAGACCAGGGGCACCTTCGCGTTAGACTCGAGAGACCAGGGGCTCCTTTGCGTTAGACTCGTGAGAGCAGGGACTCCTTCGTGTTAGACTCGAGAGACCAGGGGCTCCTTCGTGTTAGACTCGGGAGACCAGGGGCTCCTTCGTGTTAGACTCGGGAGACCAGGGGCACCTTCGTGTTAGACTCGGGAGACCAGGGGCTCCTTCGTGTTAGACTCGGGAGACCAGGGACTCCTTTGTGTTAGACTCGAGAGACCAGGGGCACCTTCGTGTTATACTCGGGAGACCAGGGACTCCTTCGTGTTAGACTCCAGAGACCAGAGGCACCTTCGTGTTAGACTTGGGAGACCAGGGGCACCTTCGTGTTAGACTCGGGAGACCAGGGGCACCTTCGTGTTAGACTCGGGAGACCAGGGGCTCCTTTGTGTTAGACTCGAGAGACCAGGGGCACCTTCGTGTTAGACTCGGGAGACCAGGGGCTCCTTCGTGTTAGACTCGAGAGCCCAGGGGCACCTTCGCGTTAGACTCGGGAGACCAGGGACTCAGCGCTGTACCCTAAACAAAACCCAGAGGCCACCAGCAGGGACCTGTTTTTTTCAGAATCAGTGAGCAAGTCACTGAGTCCAGGGGTAGAAACCAGGATGGATGGGAAAAGTCTGTCCACAATGATTTGTGGTTTTGCTTTTTCCCCCCTCTTTTAACAGGTTATGCCACAACCCTGATCAAATATTGTAATTTGCAGTCCTTCTTACATGGAGTAACAAAATTTTGACACCACTTTGAGGAGAACATCACAGATTAACAAAGGGTTGAAATAACTTTTCTGAGTAGCATGCTCCTTGGAGTTCTGGACTTGGCTTTCAGAAGCCAAAACCCCATTTCTTTGTCAGCAACAAGTGGACGTGGCAAAAGAAGTTATTCTGCTGTAATGTCACCTGTAAGTTTTATTTGCCTGCTCTGGTGAAGGAACAACCAAGCAGAAATAATAACAACAGATTTGGAGTATTTTCCCCAATGCATTCACGCAGTCCTTTGGTCTCTGCTCACAGCTGAGCTGCCTTTCTAGAGTGGTCTGGTCCATCCTCACAAGAGTACAGACTTCTCCACATCCCAATGTTATTTTCTGTCACAGAGGATCTGACAAAAGGGAGATAAATTCTGGGAGCTAATCCCACTCCCTCCTACCAGGCTGTTCCACTCATCAGGCTGCAACAGATCTCTCTTCTAATGACTGTCTTACTTCAACCTTTCAGGTATGGATGGAGAACTAAGCATGCCTTGAAAACAGTGACAGGACAAGGGGCAATGGACACAGTATGGGACACAGGAGACTTTGTGGAGTCTCTGTGGGCATTCTAAACTGACCTGGAAGTATTCCTGTGTGAGTTACTCTAGGTGATCCTACTGTAGGAGGGGGGTTGGGCTAGATGATATTCTGAGGTCACTTCCAAGCCTTACCATTCTGTGAAAACCAGGAGCACTTATGTCTGCATTTGGGGAAGGGGAACAAGAGTAATGAAGTTCTGCTATGCTCTTTGCTGAAGTCTTTACAGTTTCTCTTGAGGTATGGTCTACCTTTTTGTGCTAGGTGCCTTCTCTTCAAGATGGCCCAGGAGAGAAATTATCATAGACTCACAGAACTGTTTTGGTTGGAAAAGACCTTTAAGATCACCGAGTCCAACCATTATCTGGTGGTAAACCATGTCTCTTAGCACAACATCTCTGCACCCTTGAAACACTTCCGTGGATGGGGACTTGACCAGTGCCCTGGGGAGCCTGTTCCAGATTTTGAGAATCCTCTCAGTCAAGATTTTTCTTCTAATATCTAACCTAAACCTTCCCTGGTGCAACTTGAGGCCATTTCCTCTCAGCCTATCAACTGTTAATAGGGAGGAGAGACCAACACCCACCTCACTACAATCTCCTTTCAGGTAGTAGTAAGGAGCAAAAAGGTCTCCCCTCAGCTTCCTTGCCTACAGCCTAAACAACCTCAGTTCCTTCAGCCACTCCTCACATGACCTGTTCTCCAGACCCTTCACCAGCTTTCCTGCCCTTCTCTGGATCCCCTTCAGTACCTCAATGTCTTTCTCATAGTGAGGGCCCCAAAACAACCCAGGTCTCAAGGTGTGACCTCACCAGTGCTGAGTACAGGAGGACAATTGCTTCCCTGGTCCTGCTGATCACACTATTCCTATTACAGGCCGGGATGCTGCTGGCCTTCTTGGCCACCTGAGCATAAGCTAGCTCATCTTCAGCTGTCTGTCAGTCAACAGCCCCAGCCACTCTGCCCCAAGCCTGGAATATTCCTGAGGTTGTTGTGACCCAAGTGTAGGACCTGGCACCTGGCTTTGTTGAATCATCTCATATAATCATCCTTAGCTATAGATTCAGCCTGCCCAGGTGTCTCAGTAAAGCCTTCCTACTCTCCAGCAGATCAACTCTTCTTCCCAATTTAGTGTCATCTGCAAAATTACTGGGGGCACACTCAATGCCCTCATCCAGATCATTGATAAATGGCATAAAAGAAACCAGAAATAGCAGAAATAACCTAGCAGGTGCCCTGTAGGAGCCAAAACATCTGCAATTTATCCACTGGTCTCTGTGTGTGTCTCAGAGCTGAGGCCTATATGTCTTCCTCACCCAGCCATCTACTGGCACCCACGCTTCAGACTCACCACTCCTGTGACCACATTTACCACACCTGGGAGCTGCCTCTCCATCCCTAACTCCTCCATTTCACTTTGTCCCACTTGCTTTGTGTCAGGCTCACCGGTGTGGTCACGACAAGCACAATGCTCTGTGTAGGTTTGAGGCAAAGCACAACACTGACTAGGGTGTGAAGGGGTTAGCCATGTATGCGATGTGGAATAGTACAGCAGCAACACTTTGTTAAGCATACAACTACTAGCGACATAATCAATCGTGGATACATCTCATTGTGCTCTTGCAACTTTCTCTGTTGGCTGGGGGGGGATTGTAAGCTGTTCTCCCCCTTCACCAAAGCAGATAGGCTGGAGGTAAAGCCACCTCAGCTGGAGAGAAAACCAGTAGGAACCTAGTAGCTTGCTCTAGTGCTGTGGAGTCTGTGAAGAGTACTGTCCAGTGTTTCCTGCTGGGCAAAAAGGAGAAGACTGGGACATTACTAAATATAAATAGCAGGGCGCTCTGTCACATTAAATACTTTACATGTTCACACCCTTGGCTGGAGACAGCATGCAGGATGCTGGGGGCTTTTTTATTGTTCCCCATGACCGTGCTTCCCCCAAGTGAAACCTTGTACCTTGCTTTTGTAGAGCTGGGAGTCCTGATGCACGTGGTTACAGATCACATATACTGGATAAAGAGGGGATATTATACATCATGGGAAAGAGGAATATCATACATAGATGTAAAAGCAGAGTATAGTGGAATTGCCCAGTGCCTCCCATTGTCAGCTGAGTTGCAGTCTGGCAGGAAAAGCTTACAGGGGCAAGGCAGCATGCAGACTTCTGCTTAAGCCCCACCAGAGGTGATCTTCACTTGTCCTTCTGAGATGTCCCGGTGCCAACAGAGTGAGTACAAATTCAATCCAAGGCTCCTCAGACACAGTCCTTCCTCTAGAGGCACAGGTACTACTGGCACTAACAGTAAGGTGTGGTAGGGCTGTGTCACAGAAGCGTGTCATTGTTGTCTTTCCCATTCAGAAGCAAGAGGTAAGCAAGTTCCTCTTGGGAGCTGGTGTGCTTTTCACAATCTTCTTTCGTTAGGAATGTACTGTGTTCTCTGTGACGGAGCCACCTCCACTGCCTATAAAATTTCGGGAGTTAGACGACGGCAGGGAAGGTTCTGCCTCGGGGCCTGGTACCTCTTCTTTGGTATCTCCTACCACCGACTCCTGTGAACTGGTCTCTGGGCTGGAAGCTGCGTGGAAGCTGGGCTCAGTGCTGAGGGGCTCGTTATTCTGCAGCGGAAGCAGGGCTCGGTGCCGCATCAGGCTGTCGTCGCTGTTCTGGGCCTCCAGGGAGTTCTTGTGCTTGGCATTCCTGTTGGCCATGGCATTCTTCTGTGGCTCCTCAAAGCTCAGTGACAGGGTGACCGCGCCACTCCCAAAGCTGACTTTTTGCTTGCACCCACGCTGCTGCTGCTGCCGCTGCCGCTCGGCAGAGGCTGGTAGAGGAAAAGGGTCCTCGTGGTTGCTCTTGCTGCTGATGGAGGAGGAAGGTGTGGAGCCGGTGGAGCCCCCCAGGCTGTTGGACCGTTTGCGGGACACATTGCTTCGTCTCAGCGTAGCCCTGGCAGCCACCTTGAAAGCGTGGGCAGCTGTGCTGCAGCGCACCTCCTCGATTGTGTTGCGAGAGGGCTTGAAGAGGATGATGTAGACCTTGTTGAAGAAGATGCAGGCCAGGAGCCCAAAGCTGGCAGCCAGAATTGCAATCACCTCCACAGCAGAGACAAACTTGCCATATGTGCTGGCATAAGCAGGGATGAAGGAGATCCAGACGATGAAGAATATCAGCATGCTGAAGGTGATGAACTTGGCCTCATTAAAATTCTCAGGCAGCTTTCGAGATTTGAAGGCAAAGAAGAAGCAAATGGCTGCCAGGAGGCAGGTGTAGCCGATGAGGAAGCCAAGGGCCATCAGGGAGCCTTCATGGCAGGTGATGAAGATAATCTCATCCTCCAATTCGTGGTTGCGGTAGCTGGATGGTGGGGCTGTGTAGAGCCAAATCACACAGATGACAATCTGCACGAATGTGCACAGAAAGACCAGGAGGAACTGGAGGTTGAGGCCCCACCACTTTCGGTGGAGGCTGGTGGGGATCTTTGCCTCAAAGACAAGCAGGACACGGTTGGTTTTTACCAGGATGCAAGAGATGCAGAGGACAAAACTGATGCCAAAAGCCGGCTGCCGCAGACGGCAAGTCCAGTTCTGGGGCTCGCCGATGAAGAACAATGAGCTGGAGAAGCAGCAGAGCAAGGAGAAGAGGAGGAGGTAGGACAGCTCCCGGTTTGTGGCCTTCACAATAGGTGTGTTGCGAAATTTGGTGAAGACCCCCAGGACGAAAGAAGTCAGGAAAATTCCCAGCACAGCAAAGAGAGTCAGAGCAATCCCAAAGGGCTCGGTCCAGGCCAGAAACTCTATCTGCTTGGGGATGCAGGATGTGTGGTTTTCATTGGACCAGTAATCCTCAGGGCACTTGTCACAGGCACTCGCATCTGAAAGAGAAGAGATGGGGAGAGGTTTGTCAGAAGAAGAAGGTGAAATGTGGGATGACACATACAGCAACTACACACCAGCCTTCACCTGAAATTGCCACGTGGAGAACTGCCTTTAGGTGTCTGCAGGTTCCCCAAGTCATAGGCTGGTTTTACACTGCAACAACTAGCCCCACATAGGCTTAGTTCCAGCTTAAAAAAAGCCCTGCACCTGAACTTGTGTTTCTGGAATCCATTCTGTAGCAAAACTTTACCAGCTTTGATTGCTGTCAGCTGTTGCTACACAGACTCATCTATTTCTGTCTGTCTTCATAGCTCTCACACTTACATCATGTGCAACATCCTGCCTGTCCCCATTACAGAGAAAATTAAAAACGTGCTTGCCCCCTTAAGTGCTTTGAGAACCTATTTCATATTCCACAGAGGTGAGTCTTAGCAGTGTTTAAATTGCTCTTCCCTGAAGGCAGGCAATAATGCCCTTGACTCCCAGCACACTCTCATTTTGTGCTGGAACATCAAGAGAAGATGTGTCTTAGTGACATCACTCTCCCCGCACCCAACAAAGCATCCTTTGATAATTGCAAAGGGAAATCTGAAGTCTCCAGGCCTTCCCTCTGCATGAAACTGGTGCCTACAGGATTGGCCACACATGTCTCCAACGGCTGCCACAATCAAAAGGCGAAGGACCTGCTGCTTCTGCTCTTCATTCACCTAAATGGATCTTGTGCTCCAGTAGGGAGGGTCATGGCTCCCTTGATGGTAGTGGAAAGGGATTGAAAGCAGTGAGTTGGAAGTCACAACCTGCCTCAGCCTTCAGGATGTATTCAGCTGATTACTTTTAGCTGTCTTGTGCCTTTATCTGAAGGCCAATTGCAAACTGCAGACAAGGCAGAGCTAACTTCACAGTCCCATGGAATTCAACTGCTTCTACCAGAGACAGAATAGAAGCAGCTGAATCAGGGTAGAAGCAGCATTTAGCACTGCATCCTAAAGACATGCTTTCACTATTGCTGTGAGCTGACTTAGAGACCTTCACTGTCACTGAAGGGAGTAAATCAGATCTCCTTCCTCTTCCAGGGCTGCTCATTCCTGTCCCTTGTGTTAAGATCAGGCATCATACAGCTTCTCGTTCTCGCTGGGAACTCAACCTCCTGAGGGTTTGTTTTCTTGATGACCGCAGACCTGATCCAGTTCACTCTGGGAGTGCCAGCACTGCTCCCAGACAAAGGGAGGGGGCAAACAGCTGGGGGAGAATGTAAGAGACTCTCTCCTTTGGTAGCATCAGTATCTCAGCTGGGTGAGATGGCAATAAAACTGTCCTCTACATCTACGAAACTGGCAAGCACAGGAGATAAAAAACATCACTGTCAACTGAAACTGTGGAGTCAGAACACGGCCACTCCTTCAGCTCCACAAATTCCATTAACAGACCAGTGCCAGCTCTCAAAATCCCATGAAAAATGTAAAAAAATGACCCCTATTGCACATGACCAGAATTGCTCCTGCTTAACTTGAAAATGATACTGCTAAGCACTCTGTGATGCTGTGTGTTTGTTATAGAAAAACATCATTCGTATCCAACAGGATGCAAATTGGACCATGTCCTGGTAGGCCTAAATATCCCAGGTGGGCTTGTACATGTGCTGGCTTGCCCAGGCATGCTCCCCTGCTCCTCCTCCCTCTGTGCTAGGGGTGGTGGCCACAGGAAAGGGGGCAACAGCCCCAGCTTCACCTAACATGGGCAAACTGCCATCCTGATTGGCTAATCTGTGTCCAAAGGCACATCAGTCTCGGGCTGAAATGGAGATAAAGGATGAGCAGGCTCTCTGCTATTGTGCTCTCTGCTATGGTGCTCTCTGCTGTTGTATCCCTGCCTGCTTACTGCCTCATGGATCCTGAGCTGGGTGGGACCCCAGCGAGCAGGATCAGGCTCTGCTGCCTCCACGCGTTCGGCCTGCACAGCCAGCGTGACACCGTGCCCAGACTGCACACCGCAAGGCATCTGCCTGCACATGAGAGCCTGCTGCCAAGAGAGCCAGCACCAGCTCACAGATGTCTGCCTCCTTTTTCTGAAGCACCCAGGAGCCTGAGGAAACTCCAAAGCCTCTAACAGCTTTGGGCCCAGCAGCAACCCTGCCATGAGCTTTGGGTTTTGTCCCAGGATATTTTTGTGAGTCAATACTTCAAGCCTCTTGTAATCATTAATTGCCTTCGGCCACAAGCAGAAAGGAGCTTCCTGCGTCCATCCAGTGGCTAAGCAGCATAACTAACTGCAAGCAGTGTGGCTGCACAAACCTTCTCTGCCAGTAAAAATGTTTGCTTATGCTGGGTACCTTTAGAGTGTTCCAGTTTACCTGTTCCCTCTATGTGTAAATTTCCAAACCCTGCATTTTGAACCTTGTAACTAAAGTTTCTGGTGTGATTTAAAGTTAATAAACAGTTTTCATAGTTATTAACAATCTCTGCCTGCATATCAAAATTGATGTCGTTATTAATTTTGAAACCGTTCTCCCTTACAGACCATCCCAAAGGAGGACAACTCTTTTGCTACAGTTGGTGTAGGAGATCCTGAGTACTCTGCAGCAATCAGCACGTTGCTGTTTTGGAAGCATTTACTTGCCTTTTTTCCCCTAGGGAGGCCCAACACTGAAGGAGCACTAATGGTGTTGGAAATGCATAATTTTTCAGCCAGCTTTAAACTGAGGTCACCTTTTCCTTCCACTGCAGAACCCAAGTGGCTTGATCCAAGTTCCCAGTGAAGCCAATAAAAAAGATATGCATGGGTTTTTGATAAGGGACACAGATTCTGGTCTTTTGTAAGTTCCAGTGCTCGACAGACATTGTGGTTGGTGACCCCTAAAGAGGGGAATACCTGTCTCTGCTTGTGAAGTCAGGGATGGGATGGAATTTATTCCTTTATAAAGTGTGAACTAAAACCCTGACAACATGAGGAAAACCAGATAGATAATTACAGAACTTAGGATTAGGGTAGGGACTGTCACCTTCCTCCAGACTGGGAGAAACAAAAGCTGTTGCTACAGTGCAATGGAGTCAGCTTCTGGGTGCCTGGAAGGCTTCCTCTATGCAAGTCCTTTCTCATGTTGTCAGCCTTCATTTTCCTAACTCAGGGCAGAAGGTGCAACAGGGCTTAGCAGAAGACCTGAGGACTATGGAACTCAAATCTCATAAGTTTTCCAGGAATCACTCCAGACTTTCCTGTGAAGCTCCCTGGCAAAGTAGCCTCCAGCTCAGCACCTGCAGCGAAGTGATTTCGGCAGCGCCGCGTGTGCTATCCAGAGGGCTGCCCTGGTCCTCTGCCAACCCCAACACAGCTCCATATTTACCTGTTTCATCGCTGTACTCCCCATCAGGGCAGTCCACGCACTCAAAGCAGCAGGTGGGCTCTCCCTCAATAATGCCCTTCCTCGTGCCTGGGAGGCAATCCCTGCTGCAGTTGGAGAAAGGCACCTGCAAGAAAAGAGCCCGAGGAGGGTTAATGGTGGCAATGCCCCACATGATCTTGGAGGTCTTATTCAACCTTAATGATTCTGTGTTTACATGGTTGAGTGGTGATCTGACAGTACTGAATCAACAAATTGGCTCGATGGTCTTTTCCAACCTCAGTGGTTCTGTCATTCTATCCTATGTTACTTTTCTACTGCAAGACCTTGGGCTTCCTCCAAGGGTGCTGTTCTTTGATGAGCATGCTGGATGGAGACCCTCAGAGGCCCCCAGAGAACAGACGCATGCTGTACAATTAGTCTTTCCTCAACTTGCTGCATTGGTATTTGGTTGAAAGATACATCAAGGGATGGCAGGGAAGATCTGCAGATTTTAATAGAATCATAGAACCATAGAATGGTAAGGTTGGAAGGGACCTCAAGGATCATCTAGTTCCAACCCCCTGCCACAGGCAGGGACACCTCCCACTAGCACAGCTCACTTAAGGCCTCCTCCAACCTGGCCTTGAACACCTCCAGGGAGGGAGCAGCCACAACCTCCCTGGGCAGCCTGTGCCAGTGCCTCACCACCCTCACTGCAAACAACTTCCTCCTAACATCCAGTCTAAATCTCCCCTCTGCCAGTTCAAACCCATTGCCCCTTGTCCTGTCATTGCAAGACCTTGTCAATAGTCCCTCCCCAGCCTTCCTGTAGTAATGCTCTCTACTGTGTTGTGGGCACTGCAAACTGTTATGTGACCTATGATACATGTACCAGAGAACAGTATGGTTGGTAGTTGGTACAGATGGTTGAAAAACAAAAGACAGTAACTCACTACTGTGAGTTACTCACTGGTAGGAATTTGAGTCAGCTCTGGATATGGTTCCCTGGCTACAAGAAACATGTTGAGGTCATGGAGCAGGTCTAGAGAAAGACAACAAAGCTGGTGAAGGGTCTGGAGAAAGGTCTTGTGATGAGCAGCTGAGGGAATTAGGGTTCTTTAATCTGGAGGAAAGGAGGCTGAGGGGAGACCTTCTCACCCTCTACAACTCTCTGAAAGGAGGCTGGAGCCAGCTGGCAGTCAGTCTCCTTAGGAACCAGTGATAGGACAAGACAAAATCACCTCTCTCAAACCCTGGAGCAGGCTCTCCAGGGAGATGAATCCTGTAGTGGCTTGAGGAACTTTTCCCTCACACACACTATTGAAAATTTACCAGACCAGCTCAGATGGCTTGGAAGTAAGATAAAGCTATATTTACAGCAAAGCAAAATTTACAAGCATATATACATGATATATTTTCATGTATTTACAATTATATACAATTTAGAAATAATACATAAATCCAAACTCCCTCCTGGACAAAGAAACTGCCCAGAAGGGGCTCAAAGCCCCCCTCTCTCTCTCTCTCTCTCTCTCTCTCAGAAAGCAATCAGCAAAGCTGACTTGTTATCTGGTCAGTCAAGGTTAGTGGAGAGATTTAGAGCAGAGCAAAGGAGAAGTGAATAGAACCAATGTTTAGGAGCAAAGAAGGCAAAAGAGGGACAAATTGTTTATACTTTGGCTTTTTATGCTTTTTAGCAAACCAGTGCATGATACAGACTTTATTGATACTTTCTTTTTACAACCAATGATCTAATTTCTCTCATTAGAATATGCCAATTAGTCTCAAACCAGCACAAATCCCCATCCCTGGAGGTGTTTCAAAAAGGCAGAGACGTGGTGCTGAGGCACATGGTTTAACAGCAGGCTTGGTAGAGCTAGAGAATGGTTGATGATCTTTTAAGTCTTTTCTAACCAAAACCATTCTATGAATCTAGTATTTTGTGGTTTCAGTATTCAGCTGGGAGCAGTCACTGTTGCCCATCACTCTGAAAGACAGCTGAAGCACACCTTGAGAATGCCGTTCCTGAGCTCTTAATCAGGATTGCATGATTCATTGCATGAATATGTATCCAGGGCAAATCCTAGGAGCTTCCCACTTGAAGAACTCCTTGCTGTTAATACCTGTTTCTTGGGACAGTCTTTCAGCAGGTAATGCAGCCAGCAGGAGGACTTGGTGAGACCAGATTCTCTCTCCCTAGGCTGCCACTGATGATTTTGGACAGGGCTGAATGAAAGACACAACTGAAGTCACGCACTGCTGCCCCATTATCTACTAAGTTGCTTTAGCTTCTTCCAAGGAGGAAAATTGGTTTGGCATGATTTCATCTTGACAAATCCATGTTGGCTTTTTCTTATCAGTTTTTTATCCTGTTTATAAACTGCTTAATTTATTTTTACTTTATCAAGTCTTTTCCGTTACCGAAGCTCAGCTCAGTTATGTGCAATTCCCTTGGCTCTCCTACGTCTGCTTTTAAAAAAAGGTATTATGATTATTCCCCTCTAATCCTTTGGGACATCACCCATCCTCCATATGTCTCCAAGATGAATTGCTGGTACTTTTGAGATTGCTTTGGCTGCCTTCTTAAGTATTCTGAAGGGAATTTCATCAAGTTCTGCCAAAATGGATCTGTCTTACCTACTCTTTCGCTTGTTCTTTTGCAATCAGGGCCAATGCTCAAGTTGCTGTGTTAATTTTAACTGCACTTTATCTCTTTTTGAGTGTGACAGAAGCACAAAAGGCTTCAGTGAGTGAAGTCATTGAGCAAAGACTTTTGTCTGGAAGAAATTTAAACTTTATGAGCTGAAAAAAAGGCTGCAGCTGACATAGAGATCACAACTGCCTCCACTGGCACACAACTTCGATGGCACGACACTCGCCAACATCCAGTTGTGTTTCTAACAGTTTAGGACAGAGACAAATATTGAACTGTTGGAGGAATTTAGACCAAGAGAACAAAACTACCCAGTTTAAGTAAAAAAAAACCCAAACAAACAAACAAACAAACAAAACCCCCCAATAAAATCCTAACTGTTGGAAAAGATTCCAGTGGAAATTTCACTCTTCAGAAGTAGGGTTTAGAATACCAGGGGTCTTAATTCCACTTCTTTTTTGTGCTCAGAGACTCCAGCCAGGCTTAGAAAAGCCTGAGCTCAGTATTTTTGTGGCCATGTGCTCTATGCAGAATCACAGAATAGTTTTGGTTGGAAAAGACCTTTAGGATTACTGCATCCAATCGTTCTCTAACTCAACCAAGTCTGGTGCTAAACCATGTCCCTCAAGCACCACATCTCTGCTTCTCTGAGACACCTCCACAGATAGGGATTCAACCACCTCCCTGGGGAGCCTGTTCCAGCATGTGAGAACTCCCTCAGGGAAGACTTTTCTTCTTATAGTCAACCTAAACCTCCTCTGGCACAACCTGAGGACATTTCTTCTCTTCCTATCACTTGTTACAAGGCAGAAGAGACCAACACTCACCTTGCACCTTTCAGGGAGCTATACAGAGAAAGTCCCCTCTTCAGTCTCCTTTTCTCCAGAGTAAACAACCCCAGTTCCCTCAGCTGCTCCTCACAAGACCTGTTCTCCAGACCCTTCACCAGATTCATTGCCCCTCTCTGTTCCTGCTCCAGTACCAGAAACCTCTTTTTTTTTTTTTTTTTTTTTTTTTTTTTTCCCCACAGTGAGGGCCTCAAAACTGAACCCAGGACTCAGCAGTGCTGAGTACAGGGTCACAGTACCTTCCCTGATCCTGCTGGTCACACTATTCCTGTGGCCTTCTTGGCCACCTGGGCACACTGTTGGCTCATGTTCTGCTGACTGTTGATCAGCACTCCTGGATCTTTCTCTGCTGGGTACCTTTCCAACCTACCTGTCTTAATCCTGAAAGTTCATGGGGTTGTTGTGAGCCGAGTGCAGGTCCCAGAACATGGCCTCGTTGAATCTTATACAAGTGGGCTCTGCTCACTGATCTAGCCTGTCCACATCCCTACATCCAAGCAAATCAACACTCTCTCCCAGCTTAGAGTCATCTGCAGGTTTACATCATTGTTGTGACAATTTAAGCACTTACCTCCTTAGAGAATCCACTCCACAGGATCTTGTTTTCATTGATAAAGAGCCTCTCCCCTTTCTTGGCATAAACGTTGTAGTGTCCAACCTCTTCAAAGACAACTGAGCCATCCTCCGGAGAGAGATGCCAATTGATGATTGAGTAATTCCCTACTAGGTCCCCAAACTCATCAAAATCCACTTGCTCCCCCATGTTATTGGTGAAATTTAAGTGTCGCAAATGCTTGAGAACCTAGACAGACAGACAGACAGACAGACAGACAGATAAAGGAACCATGAATGCCTGAGTGTCACAGCCCTACCACAGCACGCATCTGCCGTGAGGATAGAGCTGGAAAGAACCACTTTACTACAGCCCTGAACCTCTTAAATATCAATCAACCACAGCAGCTCCAGGCTGTCATCAGCACTGCACAGAATCACACAGAATCATAGAATGGTAGGGGTTGGAAAGGACCTCTGAAGGTCATTTAGCTCAAACACCTTGCTAGGGCAGGATCACCTAAATTACCCAGTATCAGCAGCTCTCTTTCCTGCCTTGTCCCAGACCAGGAAAGAAGGAGAGGGTGTTAAGATGGGTGTGTGTGCGACTGGGAAATGCAGGGACATGTCCTGGATATGTTGTAGGCTGTGCAAAGAGAAAGAAAAATACTTGTTAAATAAATATAAATAAATCATTATAATGAAACAATAGCCTTCAACTTTATGGTCAATAATAGTCTTATGGGCAAGCACTGGAACAGTCCTGTCATTGCAATGCCAGGACAAGGGGCAATGGGTTTGAACTGGCAGAGGGGAGATTTAGACTGGATGTTAGGAGGAAGTTCTTTCCAGTGAGGGTGGTGAGACACTGGCACAGGTTGCCCAGGGAGGTTGTGGCTGCTCCCTCCCTGGAGGTGTTCAAGGCCAGGTTGGAGGAGGCCTTGAGTGAGCTGTACTAGTGGGAGGTGTCCCTGCCTATGGCAGGGGTTTGGAACTAGATGATCCTTGAGGTCCCTCCCAACCTTACCATTCTATGATTCTATGTTTTTCTTCAAAAGTTACTTGCTGCTTTATGCACTTAGGAGTTTGTTGGGGTTTTTTTCCCTTTCATTTAATGGATGTTCTTAGTTTCTCTGTATCTGTGTTAGTTTCATCTGTGGTAAGCTGAGGTGACTCTGAAGGCACCTGGCTGTCCGATGGCCCTAGGCCACTGTGATGTAGTTGCTGCTATGGTTCCAGACTGTAAGCCAAATCCTCTCTTTCTCACCTGTTAAAGCCCAAATACAGAATTCTGGATGGCAAAATGTAAGAACAAAATTAAATCAATTTGAGCAGGCAGAGCCCTCCTCACCCCACAGATGCTGGACAGACAATACAGTTTCAAGGAAGCCTTTCCACCTGGAAACATAGGGATGGAGAAACAGAATCCCTTCATTAATTCCTGTCAGTTTTGCTCAGTTGCCTCATTTTTCTCAGTTTTTTCCTGGGATCCACCTATCTCAAGCTGAAATCCCTAGAGCTACAGAGATACCCTCCTCTCTAGAACAGTCACTGTAGAATTATGCATGATGAGGCCATTGATACCTTTGCAAATTTATGGAACATTGATGGAAGTACATAAAAATATCACCACAGTATTCAGGCTTTGAATAATGGTGAGAGGGGAGAAGCAGGATTTTTTTTTTGCCTCATCCTTGCAGGAGACCAGATCCCCTTTGGGTTTCCAGCTGAAATAATCACCAGATCCCCTTTGGGTTTCCAGCTGAAATAATCACCAGATCCCCTTTGGGTTTCCAGCTGAATTAATCACCAGATCCCCTTTGGGTTTCCAGGTGAAATAATCTCACCGAAGGGCCAGGACCTGTTCCTGGAAGACCTCACTGTCTGATGGATATGGCTGTGGAGAGCCAGGGCATAGGGTGCTATAGGGAAGAAAAAAGACTGTTCCCTGAAGGTCACCCAATAAGACACCACCTGCCCAGCTGTCATTCCCTGAGCTGAATATGCTGCAGATATTTAATACCATGCTGCCAGCATGCCAGCTTCAAAATGAAGGTGCTGGCTGGGGCAAAGTATCATGGGGCTTGAAGTTCAGATTGTAACATGAGAGGTTTCCTGTTCCAGTTGCTGTTTCTGGTTTCTGTTTTGGGGTGCTGGTCTTTTCCGCTGGGTAGGCTGCAGGTCAGGGTGGAGGAGAGGTCGCTGCCTTCTGCTGCTGGTTCTGTATTTTGCTGTGCTTTTCTACGAACAGGCTACAGGAACTGTGCATTGCATCATCTCAGTCAGTTCCTGATCTCAGCCCAGAAGGGTTTGTGTAACTTTCCCTCCCATCTGTGTGGGGGAGAGGGGCTTGTGAGAGCAGGCTGTGTTAACCCAGGACACCAGCTTACAGAATTATAAAAGCACAGAATTGTTTTGGTTGGAAAAGACCTTTGAGATCATCAAGTCCAACAATCATCTAACTCGACCAAGTATCACAGTATCACCAAGGTTGGAAGAGACCTCAAAGCTCATCAAGTCCAAACCATCACCACAGCCCTCAAGACCAGACCATGGCACCAAGTGCCACATCCAAACCTGCCTTGAACACCTCCAGGGACGCTGACTCCACCACCTCCCTGGGCAGCCCATTCCAGTAGCGAATGCTAAAGCATATTCCACAGCACCACATCTCTGTAACACCTTCAGAGATAAGGATTCAATCACCTCCCTAGGGAGCCTGTTATGGTGTTTAATAACTGTTTTCAGGTCCACCACAGAACAGTGGGAACAAAGCAGAAGCAGCTCTGAGGTCAGAATAGGTGACATGGATTTTGCAGATCCACAGTGATATTTGTACTGGGCCAACTCCCTTTGGCCTCATCTCCAGTGAAGCTACAATCTTGGAGGTGTTAGCAGGACTCTTGTCCATCAGCAGCATAAGTGCCAAGCAGAGAACTCGAGTTGCTCTGCAGGCTCTAGCACCTACCACAAGGTGCCACCTGCAGCTTAGATGCCCAGAGTCATCTGAGTTATGTTGGGCTGAATGCCAAATTTTTCCTCACTCCAACTCTGCAGAACAACACTAGGATATCCTGACTGGATGTCACTGCTGACCTGACTGCTATCTGCTACAGACCTTGAACCTTCAATTTTAGTTACTACATGTATTAGGAAACAAACTTGAGAGAGCAGTATTGAAGATTATGCCTACCAAGTGTAAGGTCCTGCACCTGGGTAGGCACAATCCTAAGCACAACTCCAGGCTGGGTGGAGAATGGCTGAGAGCAGCCCTGAGGAAAAGGACCTTGGGGTCTGGGGTGATGAAAAGCTCAACATGAGCCTGCAGTGTGCACATGCAGCCCAGACAGCAACCGAGTGCTGGGCTGCAGCAAGAGCAGTGTGGGCAGCAGGGCAAGGGAGGGGACTTTGCCCCTTTACTCTGCTCTCCTCAGACCCCACCTGGAGTCCTGTGTGCAGTTCTGGAGCCCTCAGCACAGGAAGGACATGGAAGTGTTGGAGTGGGTCCAGAGGAGGCCACGAGGATGCTCAGAGGGCTGCAGCAGCTCTGCTGTGAGGACAGGCTGAGAGAGTTGGGGCTCTTCAGCCTGGAGAAGAGAAGGCTTCCAGGAGACCTTAGAGTAGCCTTCCAGGATCTGAAGGGGACCTACAGNTCCCTGGAGGTGTTCAAGGCCAGGTTGGAGGAGGCCTTGAGTGAGCTGTACTAGTGGGAGGTGTCCCTGCCTATGGCAGGGGTTTGGAACTAGATGATCCTTGAGGTCCCTTCCAACCTTACCATTCTATGATTCTATGATTCTATGACTCTTCAGCTCAGTCCTGCCTGTCCTGTTGTTACAGTTAGTGAGATGGATGGTGGAGAAACCTAGGGATTCCCTGCATGCAATTTTTGGGGTTTAATTTCATAACATTCACCTCACTGAATCTGTTTCTTTGTCCTATCTCCTGACATTAGGCTTCCTAGAAAGTAATATGTAACCCTGGATACTGGGGGCTTTTTGTAGGATTAGTTTAGCAGCATGTCTCCCTTGGTCACACACACCCTGCACCTCAGGGTTCAGGCTATAAACCCTTTCCTGCATGAGCAGGTATCTCTGTCTGGTGGGAACATATCTACACAGAAGCACTGGCCTGCACTCAATATTGTCTTTCCCCACTCAGGCACAGAACAGCAGATTCTGTTACACAGCCATAGCTGGGGAGGCAGAAAGCCCAAGTGTATCCATTCATGCATGAAAGACCTGTCCTACCTAAAATCCCAAATGGAGAGGCAATGGGAACAAAAAGAGTGACAACACCTGTTTGCTCCTCCCAGCAAAGACCAAACTGTGCCTTCAAGTCTATATTTCTGACAGTCAGCATGTGAAATTGTAACAGGATGGATACTGGGGCATGCTCCTGTTTTGCTGAGTCACAGACTGGTAGAGGTTGGAAGGGACCTCCACAGAGGTCCACCCTTCCTTCATCTAGTCCACCCTTCCTGCTATAAGAGGTTCCCTTAGATCAGGTTGCACAGGAACATGTCCAGGCAGGTAATCAGCAGCAGCAGCAGAAGAGGACACAGTCTCAAGCTGTGCCAGGGGAAGTTTAGGCTGGAGGTGAGGAGAAAGTTGTTGCCTGAGAGAGTCATTGCCTGCTGGAATGGGCTGCCCAGGGAGGTGGTGGAGTCAGCGTCCCTGGAGGTGTTCAAGGTGGGTTTGGATGTGGCACTTGGTGCCATGGTCTGGTCTTGAGGCCTGTGGTAATGGCTTGGACTTGATGAGCTTTGAGCTTTTCCAACCCTGGTGATACTGTGAGACTACTGTGATACTGTTTTAAAAGTCTCCAGAGAAGGAGACTCCACAGCCTCTCTGGGCTGCCTGTTGCAGTGCTCCAGCATCCTGACAGGAAGGAAACCTTTCCATATGTTTAAGTGAGACCTCCTGTGCTCTAGTTTGTGCCCATTGCCCTTTATCTGATCACTGGGCAACAATGGAAAGAGTCCAGACCCATCTTCTTGACCTCCACCTTCTAGATATTGATAAGCATCAATAAGATCCCATCTCAGCCTGCCTTTCTCCAGGCTAAAGAGCCCTAGGCTGTTTCAGCCTTTCCTTTTAAGAGATGCTTCAGTCCCCCCAGCATCTTTGTGGCTCTCTGTTCCAGTAGTTTCCCATCCCTCTTGAACTGCAGCGCTGAGATATGGATACAGCACTCCAAGTGTGGCCTCCCTAGGGCTGAGTAGAGGGAGAGGAAAACCTCTCTCAGCCTGCTGGCCATGCTCCTCATCATTCACCCCAGAACACCACTGGCCTTCTTGGCCACAAGGGCACATTGGTGGTCATGCTGAACTTGTTGTCCACCAGCAATCCCAGGTTCTTCTCCAAAGAGCTGCTCTCCAGTAGGTCAACTTGTACTGCTGCAGGGGGCCGTTCCTCTCCCGGTGCAAGACTTTGCACTTTCCTTTACTGAACTTGAGGAGGTTGCCCTCTGCCCACCTCTCCAGCCTGTAAAGGTCTCACAGAACGGCAGCACAGCCTGAGGGGGCATCAGCCTCTCCTCCCAGTTCTGTGTCATCAGCAAACCTGCTGAGAGTTTTGGGTGGCAAGGAAACCCCACGATGATACCTGTATGTCACACAAATTCTCCTCTCTACAGAATGACAGAACTTGAAATGAGGAAGTTGCAGACTTGGTCACTGCAGCACTCCTCCATAGGCAGCAGTCTAGCAGCTGTTAGCTCAAGGCTTTAGTGGTAAGGATGTGTCACTGTTTTGTAACTGCAGATAGAAACAGAAATACTTAGGACTCAATCCACTAAGTCTTGCTTCAGCAAGAGCACGTCAGGACCACTTTGATCATGTCCTGGAACCAAAAGTTTAAGAAGTTTTGACTTTGTGGCTTGAATGCATGGCTAGCAGTTGGTGGTAGCTGTGGGTAGGGGACTGTGCAAGCTGCTGTCTTCAGATGTTTCATTCTGTATTTTTTAAATTCTTTTTTTCCCCTCCCCTGCTGTCACAAGCTTCAGGCTGAATTGCAATCCCTCTTGATCAAAAAAACCCTTATCAGAAAAGACATACAAGACGCCCTCCAATTCACCCTCCCATTGCTGCTGGTCAGGTCATTCCCACATAGCATCCCATGCTTTATTCAGGTTGGAAGTTCTGGGTTGTGTAGTTTCCACTCTTAAAATGGGCTCTTTGTGAGCTCCTAAAAAACCTGAATGTGCACAAGCCCATGGGGCCTGACGAGATCCACCCACAGGTCCTGAGGGAACTGGCAGATGAAGTTGCCAAAGCACTGTGCATCATATATGAAAAGTCATCTACAAGAAGGGAAAAAGGATGAGCCTGGGAACTACAGAGCAGTCAGCCTCACCTCTGTGCCTGGCAAGATCATGGAGCAGATCCTGCCGAAAGTTCTGCTAAGGCAAATGGCAAACAAAGCAGAGGTGATTGGTGGTACCCAGCAATGGCTGCACCAAGGGCAGATCTTGCCTGACAAATTTAGTGGCTTTTTATGATGAAGTCACAGTGACAGTGGACAAGGGAAGGGGAACTGATGGCATCTATCTGGACCTGAGTAAGGCATTTGACTCTGTCCCACATGGCATCCTGGTCACCAAACTGGAAACACATGGACTGGATGTGTGGAGCACTGCTGGGTAAGGAATTGGCTGGATGGTGGCACACAGAGAGTGGTGATCAAGGGCACAATGTCCACCTGGAGACCAGTGCCAAGTGGTGTCCCTCAGGGGTCAGTGCTGGCACCAGTGCTGTTT
>VWZE01004808.1:4837-16775 GCA_013396675.1 Eubucco bourcierii | reverse complement strand
CTAAATCTCCCATCTGCCAGCTGCAATCCGTTGCCTTTCATCCTAGCACTACAAACCTCTGTCAAAAGTCTCTCCCAAGCATTCTTTCAGCCCACTTTAGGTACTGGAAGGTTGCTCTAGGGTCTCCCTGGAGTCTTCACTTCCCTAGGCTGAACAGTCCCAACATATATTGGCATAAGTGATGCAGCACAGTACTGACAGTACCTCAGCTGCTCCGCCCTAAATGTGACTGCAACTCCTTGCCACAGGATAGAGTAGAAGCTGAAAGGCTACATGGGTTAAAAAACATGAATCAAAATGTTCAAGTCTTGCAGATGAAAGTGTCAGTCAGGCTGCTGGCGAGGACTCTGAGCTTCAGAACACTGCAGCTGGTGAAAGCCATCAGTCATCCATCAGTGAATAGGGCACACAGGACTCCATGAACCCTTCATGGAACAGGATGCCCAGAGAAGCTGTGGAGGCTTCAAGCCTGGAAGTGTTGAAAATCAGCTTAGATGTGGCCTTGAATAAGCTGGTCCTAGTAGGAGGTGTCCTTGCCCATGGCAGGGGGTTTGAACTAGGTGATCTTCAAGGTCCCTTGCAATGCAAGCCAGTCTGTGATTCATTCTGTGACTGTGTGTTGCCAAGCTGCTGCTTTCTTCTTGTCCTTCTAATTCTAGGAAAATGAAAATACAGCATCTAGCCTGAGCCAGACAAAGGTGAGATGGACTGAGTAGACTGAGACATCAGATGGACTTTAAAATAAAATAAAACAATCCAGGAAACCTCTGCCTGTATTGATGCAGCACAGCAGCAGCAGAGATGAAGATGTAGGAAGGACACCAAACTGTTATAGTGGGTCCAGAGAAAACCATGAAGATGCTGAGAGGGCTGCAGCAGCTCTGTTGTGAGGACAGGATGAGAGAGTTGGGGTTCTGCAGCCTGGAGAAGAGAAGGCTTCCAGGAGACCTTAGAGTAGCCTTCCAGGATCTGAAGGGGGCTCCAGGAAGGCTGGGGAGGGACTATTGACAAGGGCTTGGAATGCCAGGACAAGGGGAATGGGTTTGAGCTTTGCGGTCCCTCCCAACCTTACTATTCTGTGATTCCATGAGTGAAGCAGACATCACCATTGTTTCCTTTTCACAGCCTGTAGTATAATTTTCTCCATTAAAATATTCCAATTAGCCTCAAAGCAGCACACAGAGGCAGGTAGCAGAGCTCCCTACACCCTTAGTTCCAGGCTGGTTTCCTGGCGGTCGAGGCTGCACTCCACGGGAACCCCGCAGCGATCAAACAGGCAGAGGTGAAGTTGTCTAGAAATGGAGACAGGTTGTTTTTGGCAGCAGGCCCTCGAGCCAGAGACAGGGTTTTTTTTAACCAGAAGAAATATGGTTGATATTTATGGAGAGCAAGATTCAACTTTCAATGGGGCTTATGTTCATAAGTCACTTAAGGCTCCTCCTGAAAAAAAAAAAATCCCCCACCAATAACTCTTGAAATTAAACAAGTCAGCATTTCCAGGCCAGCAGAAGAAACAGGGAGCTGTGTCCCATTTATGGAGCTGGGCTGAGAGACTGAAGACCCAGAGGAGCCTTCAGAGGCTTGCTGTGATCGTGTGGAGTGCTCATTCCTGGTTTTAATGTGCAGAATGTCACAGGCATCACTCCGAAGAGCCCGAAGAGCCCGAAGAGCCCTTGTGCTCCAGCCAGCGCTGCAGAGACCTTGGCTCAATGTATCATCAGGCCTCTTGTCCTCACAACAGAAGATTTAATGACCACTGGTTCATATACAGGCTGCACTGCTATAATTTTCAGAAAATGTCTGGAGTGATAAAGGGCTCTGCTGTTAGAAAGAGAACTTCACAAGGTTTGGTCCCAGTCCCGGAAGATTCCAGTTCACAACTGATGGTACAAAATCTTCTTTGGGTATTTTTGCAGGATCTTAGAATCATAGAACGTTAAGGTTGGAAGGGACCTCAAGGATCATCTAATTCCAACGCCCTGCCATAGGCAGGGACACCTCCCACTAGCACAGGTCACTCAAGGCCTCATCCAACCTGGCCTTGAACACCTCCAGGGAGGGAGCAGCCACAACCTCCCTGGGCAACCTGTGCCAGTGTCTCTCCACCCTCACTGTAAACAACTTCCTCCTAACATCCACTTTCAATCTTCCCTCTGCCATTTCAAACCCATTCCCCTTGTCCTGTCATTCTAAGCCCTTGTCAATAGTCCCTCCCCAGCGTTCCTGGAACCCCCTTCAGATCCTGCAAGGCCACTTCAAGCTCTCCTGGAAGCCTTCTCTTCTCCAGCCTGCAGAGCCCCAACTCTCTCAGCCTGTCCTCACAGCAGAGCTGCTGCANCCTGTTCCTCAGGGCTGCTCTCAGCCATTCCCCACCCAGCCTGGAGCTGTGCTTGGCATTGTGCCTATCCAGGTGCAGGACCTTACACTTGGCCTTGTTGAATGCCATGAGGTTGGCCTGGGCACAGCTCTGCAGCCTGTCCAGGTCCCTCTGGATGGATCCCTGCCCTCTAGCAAGTGACTGTGCCACACAGCTTGGTGCCATTTGCAGCCTTGCTGAGGCAGCTCTGATTCCTCTGTCCATGAAGCTGACAAAGAGGTTACACAGCACTGGTGCCAGCACTGACCCCTGAGGGATGCCACTTGGCACTGATCTCCAGGTGGACATTGTGCCCTTGATCACCACTCCCTGAGTGCTACCATCCAGCCAGTTCCTTAGCCGGTGAGTGATTCACCCATGTTGCATCAAGTTGTGCTGGTTTGAGGCAAATTGGAATATTTTTTATGAAAAGAATTATGTTACAGACTGTGGAAAGCAAACAGTGGTGATGTCTACTTCACTCATAGGCTTGCTAAGATGGATAAGAATAAGAACACAAACATAGATGAGATACTCTCACAAAGGGTCTCGAGCTCTCTAGCTTTTTTTGCCTTCTCCTCTCTGCTATCCTAACCAACCACTTTTCTTCTAACCCCACTGGCTGATCCTCCAAACCCACTTTGCACCTAAGGCAGACCCTGGGGTAAGGTATAGGAGTGGGGAGAAGGTGGAAGGGTGGTTGGGAGACCCTCCTGGGGACTCTGATTTCTGGGAGGGGAATTGTGTTTCTGTATTCCCTTTAACTTGAATATTTCTGTTAACTATTCCTGTCTGTTGTGTTTATCTCTGCTTCTATGTTGTGCTGAGCTGTAAATAGAGCTTCAGTCCTTAACTTTCAGCTGGCTGAGTCTAGTCTGGGAGATTTTACAAAGTGTGGGGGGCAGAGAACTCCCAAACCATCACACAAGTCAAGAGAATCCCAAGCCAAGTGAGCTCAGCTACTAAAATCAGCTTTCAGACCGCAAGAGATGTGTTGAAGACAGCAAAGGAGCCTGGGGACTGACTGACCCAGCAGCAGCTCTGTTGAAAAGGACCTGGGGGTCCTGGTGGTCTTCAGACTAAGCATGAATCCACACTGTGTGCTGGCAAACCAGGGCCTGGCCCCTGCTGGCATGTGCATAACATGTGTGTATAGAAGCACTGCAACAGGTTGTCCAGGGAGGTGGTTGAGGCCTCATCCTTGGAGATATTCAAAGTCAGGCTTGACAGGGCTCTGGGCAGCCTGATCTAATGGAAGAGGTCCCTGCTCGCTGCAGTGGGAGTTGGACCCTTGGAGGTCACTTCCAACACAAACCATTCTATGCTTCTATAAGGGGTCAGTGGATGTGACTTCTCCCATTTATTTGGCACTTGTTGGAGCACAACTGAAGTACTATGCACAGTTTTGACCCCCCCAGTATAATAGAGATGGTGAACTGGAGTGAGGGTCAGCCTCCACTGACTGGAGTGAGGTCAGCCTGGAGAAGAGGAGGCTCAGGGCAGAGCTCATTGCTCTCTACAACAACAGAAAGGAGGTTGTAGCCAGGTGAAGTTGGCCTCTTCTGCCAGGGCAGAACAAGAGGACACAGCCTCAAGGTGCACCAGGGCAGGTTCAGGCTGGATGTTAGGAAGAATTTCTTCCCAGCAAGAGTGATTGGCATTGGAATGGGCTGCCCAGGGAGGTGGTGGAGTGCCCATCCCTGGAGGTGTTTAAGAGGAGCCTGCATGAGGCACTCAGTGCCATGGGTTAGTTAATTAGAAGGTGTAAGGTGCTAGGTTGGACTCAATGACCTTAGAGGTCTTCTCCAACCTGCTTAATTCTGTGATTCTGTATTTCACCCAAGACTTTGCATTTTTCACATCATATTGCGCTGGAGGTTAAATTTGGAGCAAGAGGACATGAGGCTAATTTCAGGAAGACTGTGGCATTCCCAGGGGATTTGTTTATATTCTGGATATCATCTCCTGTTGAAGTTGCTCACAGCAGAGAGGGTGCTCTGCAAGGAATGAGTGATTGGCATTGGAATGGGCTGCCTGGGGAGGTGGTGGAGTGCCCATCCCTGGAGGTGTTTAAGAGGAGGCTGCATGAGGCACTCAGTGCCATGGCTTAGTTAATTAGAAGATATTAGGTGATAGGTTGGACTCAATGATCTTAGAAGTCTTTTCCAACCTGGTTGATTCTGTGATTCTATGAGGCCACCAGGACAGTTGGGCCTGAACCATTTGCTGTGGGACTGTGGCTGGATTAGCCTGGAGATGAGAGAGCTTTGGGAGCTTCTAATGGCTGCCTGCCAGTGCCTGGAGCAGCTGCAACAATCCCATGGGCATCAGGAGTGTTGTCAGCTGAGGCTGCGTTGTAAATGCCCCTGAAACCCCAACCTGGAGTCACCCACCCAGCTATGAATTGGGTGCATCTCACTGCTTGCTGGTGGAGCACTTAGCTGAACAACAGAGCTGCTCTTCCCCTGGAGAAGTATCAACAGGTGGAGAAAGTGATGGAAATTAGCCCTTGCAACGATTGCAGTTGCTAAAAAGACTTCTTAGACTACCACGGAGCACAACTTACTTCAGAGTACGAGTTATGAGGGCACAAAGCAAAGCTTTGAAGGTTCTCCTCAGCTTTGAGACCACCTCCAGTGGCAAATTCAGTTAGTGCTGCTGTCCCACGAGCACATAAAGGCAGTGAACATGGAAGGTAACGTAACAAGATCCACTCCTCTGAAGAACATCAGAGAAATTTCCTCCAGCTCTTTAAACAACCATCAGTGGCCCAGTATTTGAACTACCTGCCAGCTGTTGCAAACAATGAGCAGAAGGGGATGTTGAAGTAGGGAGCTGGTGGACATAAATCAGTGTTTGTAGCTGTATAAGAGTGCTCTCCAGTGGTGACAGCAACTCTTTCCCTTGTCGTGTAATTCAGACTGTGCATCACTAAGGAAGAGCCCAATGGTTGCAAACCAGTGGCTTTGATAACCTTGGCAGGGGTTGGCTGGCTAAGCAGACACATGGCTGTGGAACCATGACCTGAAACAGCAAAGGTTTGGAGAGGCTTTACAAAATGAACCCAGAAGATTCAGAGGTTAAACAAGGGGAAAAAAAATAGCTTTAAAAACTGGCACTGTGACTTTTGAAACAGAGGCTGGAAAGACACAAAAGGTCTTGGTTGAGACAGATTTCACAGTTCTAGGAGGAAAGACAAGAACTGCAGAAGGCGACTTTCCTGATGGCATATGTGGTGTTACCAGGTAGTTGACACCCACAAAGAACCTCAGACCCTCCATGGTGGCACACATGGTCAGAGCTTAGAGTGCAAATGAGAGAAGAAAAGACCCTCCTAGAGCAGCACAGACCAAAAGGCGTTGCTGAAATGATAGTGCCTCTCCTTAGCTGTGGCTGTTGGGGATGGATCCAAAAACCCAGGAAAGGCTGTTCTAGGAAGCAGCTAAGAAAGAAGAGATGCCCATGAAATCTCAAGACCACCCCAATAAGCAAGAAGAAGAACCAAGGGGAAGATGGGGGGAAAAAAGAGCTTGAGGATGTGTGGACTGGAACTTCAAGTTGAGTGCTTTGGAAACAGGGGGAGGAGGAAATCATAGAACCATAGAATGGTTTAGGTTGGAAGGGACCTCAAAGGTCAGCCAGTTCCAAACCAACACCTCCCACTAGCACAGGTCACTCAAGGCCTCATCCAGCCTGGTACTGAACACTTCCAGGGAGGTTGTGGAGCTTTGTGATCTTCTATCACATTCTGTGTTTCTGTGCTCCACAACCTCCCTGGGCAACCTGTGCCAGTGTCTCACCACCCTCACTGCAAACAACTTGCTCCTAACATCCAGTTTCAATCTCCCCTCTGCCACTTTAAAACCATTCCTCCTCCTCCTGTCATTACAAGACCTTCTCAACAGTCCTTCCTCTGCCTTCTTCAGACCCTGGAAGGTCTCCTGGAAGCCTTCTCTTCTCCAGGCTGCAGAACCCCAACTCTTGCAGCTTGTCCTTATCCTCAGAGAAGGAGGAAGGAACCAAGTAGTGAAGGTCTGGAATTTGTGGAATGTTTTAAGGAGCACAGGAGGAGGAAGGAACCAAGTAGTGAAGGTCTGGAATTTGTGGAATGTTTTAAGGAACACAGGAGGAGGTACCCAGCAGAGCAGCTAAAGCAGTGCAGGTGGCTGCCACAGGTCAGTAGGAACACAGGATGATGGTGCACTTTTCTCCCAGGTTTAGGGATACTACAGGATAAAGGTGAAGCCACAAATTGGACCAGGTGAAATGAAAACTTCAGGTAGCTACTCTGAGACAAAGGGAATCACAGAATTCCAGGTTGGAAGGGACACCAAGAGTCACCTGGTCTAACCTTTCTAGGTAATGAGATGGTCCAGCAGCCTGTCAAGCTGAGTATTCAAACTGCCCAACTGTGCTCGTTTGAGGCTAATTAGCATATTTTAATGAAAATAATTAGATGCTAGGCTGTGAAAAGTAAAGAGTGATGATGTCTGCTTCACTCATAGGCTTGCTGAGGTGTATAAAAAGGACACAAACATAGATAACACAGAGAGTCTCTCTCTCTGGGAGCTGGTTTAGTCTTCTGGCTTTCTGCTGTGTAACCAAACTCATCACTCTGATTCTAACCCCCCTTGCCCATCCTCCAAACTCATTTTGCACATAAGGCAGACCCTGGGGTAAGGTACAGGGGTGGGAAGAAGGTGGAAGGGTGGTTGAGAGTCCCTCCTGGGGACTCTGATTGCTGGGAGGGGAGTTGTGTTTCTGTATCCCCTTTAACTTGTCTCTGTCTGTAACTATTCCTGTCTGTTGTGTCTGTCTCTGCTTGTCCATTGTGCTGAGCTGTAAACAGAGCTTCAGGCCTTCACTTCCAGCTGGCTGAGTTCTAGTCTGGGAGATTTTACAAAGTGTGGGGGGCAGGGAACTCCCAAACCATCACAGATCAATAGATATAGATAGCTTAGGAAATAAACAAACAAACAAACAAACAAATAGAAACAATGTAGATCTGCAGGGAGCTCCTAAACCATCACATCAGCATAAAGAAGCAACAGATTTGCTTCTGGGCCACAGCAGCACTCTGTGCACTGTCCTAGGAAGTCCACCCCATTCAGTAGCCACAGCTCCCCTCAGAGCCACACAAAAAGCTGAGCACAGCTAAGAGGAGGGAACACAACTTTAGGAAAACTTCTGTTGGCCGATTAGGTGAGGCAGGTTTGGTTCCAGAGGCAGTCTTAAGGAGATCATCTCCTAGCACAAAACAAGGGCTACAAAGCTCTGAGCACCCAGCTCAGAGCTGGTGCAAGCAGGGACTTTGATGTGCAGGGGTGGATTGCTCTGCCTTGATGCTACAGCAAAGATAATTTCCCTTTGCAGGACAATTAACTTCTTCCTGGCCTAGATGACTGAAACTCCTTTTTGGCCCTGATTAAGCAGGTCAGCTCACTTCTATGCTTCCCTTAGGTGCCATACCTCACTGTTCTGATGCTCTAGAGCAGCACTTTTTAATTTTTCATCACTTGCTGCATTAGCCACTGGAGTGCCAGCCTTCTGGTCACTCAAAAAAAAACCCTGGACTTCCTTTTTAATACAGAAAAGGAGAAATTGTGAGCTCTTTTTGTGCTGCTGAAGAAGGTCAAGGCAGAGATTAGCCATTGGCTCCACTAAAGCCAGATTCCAGTCAAAGAAAACGCAGGAATTACAGCTTCAAACCCCTTCCAAGAAGGGAGTTACATTATTCATGTGAACACTAAATGTATTTTTCCATTATTTTGTCCATGTGAATGCATTCTTGAACCACTCCACTCCAGATTTTTTTATCAGTTTCAGATGCAAAAGCATGGTATGGAAATACTTTAGTTGTAATTCGAGTTACGGAATCACAGAATCATAGAATGGCAAGGTTGGAAGGGACCTCAAAGATCATCCAGTTCCAACCCCCTACCCTAGGCAGGGACACCTCCCACTAGAACAGGTCACTCAAGGACTCATCCAACCTGGCCTTGAACACCTCCAGGAAGGTTGTGGAGCACAGAAGCACAGAATGTGCTTCAGCCTCTCCTCACAGGCCCTTCAGCATCTTTGCTACTACTCTTTGGAGTAGATTCTTGTGCCTCCTGAATGGAGAAGCCCAAAACTGAACACAATATTCCAGATGAGGTTTCACCAGAGTGGAGCAGAGGAGGAGTTCCCATGTCAGCACCCAGTACTGCTCTGTGCCATCTTTGCTGCCCTCCTGACCCAATCCTTGCCTAACCAGATAGGGCTCCACCACCCTGGCGATGTTCAGATGCTGCTTCCATATGAACCAGGAGAGAACAAGGCACAAGGCACACATGAGGGTAAGCTCCAACACTTCTAAACCACACTCAGCTCTGATTCCTACTTCTGCTCTCCAAACTGCTCCTAGTATTGCTTTCCCCACTCACTGGGAGTCTCCAAAGTCTCATGCAGCATGGTGGCCTCCTTACTCCTTATGGCCAGAAACTGAGCCACCTCAGCTGTTCATGCAGAGCATTCATGTTGGCTCCTGCCAGGAAATCCACCCTGATCTCCTGCTCTTCTCCCCTATGAAACTTCTGCCCTCCTACCAGCAGGCTCAGCTTGGCCATGCTCATGCTGCTCCATTTACATAGAATCATAAAATGGTAAGGTTGGAAGGGATCTCAAAGCTCAGCCAGTTCCAACACCCTGCCATAGGCCTCCCACTAGCACAGGTCACTCAAGGCCACATCTAAACTGGTCCTGAACACCTCCAGAGAAGATGCAGCCACAACCTCCCTGGGCAACCTGTGCCAGTGTCTCACCACCCTCACTGCAAACAACTTCCTCCTAACATTCAGTTTCAGTCTCCCCTCTGACACTTCAAACCCATTGCCCTTGTTCTGTCATTCCAAGCCCTTGTCAATAGTCCCTCCCCAGCCTTCCTGGAGCCCCCTTCAGATCCTGAAAGGCCACTCCAAGGTCTCCTCAAAACCTTTTCTTCTCCAGGCTGCAGAGCCCCAACTCTCTCAGCCTGTCCTCACAGCAGAGCTGCTGCAGCCCTCTGAGCATCCTCATGGCCTCCTCTGCACTGGCTCCAACACTTCCATGGCCTTCCTGTGCTGGGGGCTCCACAACTGCACCCAGGACTGCAGGTGGGCTCTGAGGAGAGCAGAGCCAAGGGGCACAATCCCCTCCCTTGCCCTGCTGCCCACACTGCTCTTGCTGCAGCCCAGCACACAGTTGCTGTCTGGGCTGCACTCACACTGCAGCCTCAGCTTGAGCTTTTCCTCACCCCAGACCCCCAGGGCCTGTTCCTCAGAGCTGCTTAAATGCACCATGAGTGAATTTCTCACCAAAGCTCTCCTGCCAATCCTGCCTTCCAAAGTGTGCCAGGCCAAGCCACTGCTGGGTTTGGGAAAGTACGGTCAGTCAGAGCCAGCCTTAATCATTATTTCCAGCTGCCAAAGCTCTCTCTTCACCAATGACCCTCTTGTCACACCTGCTTTCTGGGCACAGATTGACTTCTGAACACAAATTGGTTCTTCCCATCAGCATTAAGTTGGAGGCATCACCTGGAACTAGCAGGAAGCAGGCTCCAAACAAACAAAATGAAGTGCTTTAGAGGTGAGAATGCTGCAAGATGTGACAGGTTTGAGAAGGCCACACAGTCTCCTGGGGAGGCTGCAATTTTATGGCAGACAAATGAACTGAAGATCAATAAATCTGTGGAAAGCACACCTGGTCCAGGAAGTCTTGTGCCACTGATGTACTTCCAGTATCTGAAGGGAGGCTACAAGAAAGCCAGGAAGAGACTTTTTACAAGGGCTTGAAGTGATAGGATGAGAGGGAATGGATTAGAGCCTGGGGAGAGGAAATTTAG
Organism: Eubucco bourcierii; assembly: GCA_013396675.1. Lineage (NCBI taxonomy): Eukaryota > Metazoa > Chordata > Aves > Piciformes > Ramphastidae > Eubucco > Eubucco bourcierii. The sequence continues at coordinate 6,558 of VWZE01004808.1, read as the reverse complement.
ACTGAGCATTAGAAAGAAATTCTTTACAGAGACACTGGCACAGGTTGCCCAGGGAGGCTGTGGATGGCCCCTCCCTGGAGGTGTTCAAAGCCAGGTTGGATGAGGCCTTGAGCAGCTTGGGCTGGTGGGAGGTGTCCCTGCCCATGGCAGAGGGCTTGGAACTGGATGAGTTTTGTGGTTCCTTGCAACTTAAATCATTTTCTAAATCTATGACTCTATAACAGCTGCAGGTTGGGAGAGCACTTGGTAGGAACATCCTTTTGTACTCTTTCATGGGCTGCTTCTCTACTGGCAGAAACAGGGCACTGCAGTGCAGATCTTTGTTCTGGTCCAGTATGGCCTTTCTTACATTTCTGATGTTTAGAATCACAGACATAGAATCACAGAATCATAGAATCACAGAATCACAGAATAACAGAATCACAGAATCACAGAGTCACAGAGTTACAGAGTCATAGAATCCTAGAATCATAGAATCACAGAGTCAGAGAATCACAGAGTCACAGAATCACAGAATCACAGTCACAGAATCACAGAATCACAGTCACAGTCATAGAATCATAGAATCATAGAATCACAGAGTCATAGAATCATAGAATCATAGAATCACAGAATCACAGAACCATAGAATCAGTGAGGGTTGGAAGGGACCACAAGGATCATCCAGCTCCAACCCCCCTGCCATGGACTGGGACACCTCACACTAGATCAGGTTGCTCAGAGCCACAACCAGCTTGGCCTTAAACACCTCCAGGGATGAGGCTTCCATCATGTCCCTGGGCAACCCCTTCCAGGCTCTCCCCACCCAGAATCACATGGTGATGCAGCAGGGAGTCTCACAATATGGCTGTTGGGCACAGGAGTTTATTTTCCAGTCCCTGTGCTCTGAGGATTAGATCAGAACCCGATCACAGCTGGAAGATGCCTGAGCAGGCACTGGTTGTGCCAGCCTGGGAGCCTGGCATAGGACAGCTGCTGTGGCCAAAGTCATTTTCCTGGCAGGGCTGGGCTGACACTGCTAATGAATAAGAGATGTTTGAGAAGGCAGTTCCTTACAGCTTGCTTCATCTTCCTCCTCACAGAGAGGCAAGCTGGACCATGCAGCCATGTCCTCAGCTGTTCTCACCACTCAGTCCTCCCCCCCGCAGGGTTCTGCACCAGAGTCCTTAGAAACACTGCAGCAGGCAGTGGAAAACATGACACTCCATGCAAGGCCACTCACTCTGTGCCTCCCCAGGAAGCTGCAGCAGGCTTCCAGGCTAACCAGTAACGCTCCCTCCCTTCTTGCCACCCAGCTGCTGCTGCCAGAGAGATGTACAAACAGCCCAAGAACAGCCCTCAGCCTCCCCATGGAGAGAGGCTTGCTGCCAGGGAGGAAGGAGACAGGAGCAGGTCTGAGGCAGGGTTTCAGGAGACAGGATTCGGAGAGGGGGGTGGAGGAGTTGAGCTTTCTGACCCTTCCCTGAGCCTTGGGTAGAAGCCACCTGGGGATAGACTCTTGGCAGAGTGACAAGACCTTGCCTGTGCCTTGCAGCTTTGTGGGGGGAGGCTGCTCTCCATAAACAAGCCTCTCTCCTACTGCAGATCAGAGCAGAGCTGGAGAGAGGCTTCCTTGCATATTGCTCAGTCAGGCAGCATTACAACAGAGCAGAAAAACATCCTCTCTTCTTTTCTTTTCTTTTTTTTTCCCTTTTTTTTTTTTTTTTTTTTTTTTTTTTTCT
>VWZE01004806.1:123627-141192 GCA_013396675.1 Eubucco bourcierii | reverse complement strand
TCCAACCTTACCATTCTGTGATTCTGTGATTCTGTTGTCTACCTAGACTTTGGAAAAACCTTCAACACTGTTCCCCGCAGAATTCTCGCAGTCAAACTGACTGCTTATGGCTTGGATGAGCACAGCTCTGCTGGATAAAGCATGGACTGGATGAAAGGGCCCAAAGGGTGGTGGTCAGTGGTATTAAATCCAGCTGGTGGCCAGTCACAAGTGGTGTCCCCCAGGGCTCAGTGTTGAGGCCACTTCTATTTAACATCTTTGTTGATGACCTTGATGGAGACATAGAGTGTGTCATCAGTAAATTTGCAGATGATACCAAGTTTAGTGGCAGTGTTGATCTGCAGGAGGGTAGAGAGTCTCTCTAGAGGAACTTGGATAGATGGATCAATGGGCCAGTCTTAATGGGATGAGCTCAACAAGGCCAAATGCCAGGTCCTGCCCTTGGGCAATAACAAGCCCTAGCAATGCTACAGGCTTGGGCAGTGTGGCATGAAAGCTGCCTGGCAGAAAGGGACCTGGGGGTTGTAATAGACAAGAAACTCAATATGAGCAAGAAGTGTGCCCAGGTGACAAAGAATGCAGTGACATCCTGGCTTGTATTAGAAATTTGCTGTGCTCAGCAGGAGTAGGGAGGTGATTGTCCTCTTGTATTCTGCTCTAGTAAGGCTGCACTTTGAATAATGTGTTCAGTTTTGGGCACCTCAATACAAAGGGGTTGAGGGGTGCTGGAGCAAGTGCAGAGGAGGGCAACAAAGCTGTTGAAGGGCCTGAGGAATAAATCTTATGAGGAGTGAGGGAGGGAGTTGGGGATGATTAGTTTGAAAAAGAGGAGGCTGAGGGGAGACCTCATCACTGTCTACAGATACCTTAAAGGACATTATATAGAGAGGCTGCTGCTAATCTCTTCTTACAGGTAATTAGTGATAGAATGAGAGAGAATGGCCTGAAACTGTGACTGGGTAGGTTTAGGCTGGACATTAGGAAAACTTTTTTCACAGGAAGAGTAGTCAGGCACTGGAATGGGCTGCCCAAGGAGGTAGTGGAGTCAGCAACGCTGGATATATTTAAAAGTCATTTGGATGTGGTGCTTAGGGATATAGTTTAGAGTGAACTTTATAGAATTGGGATATTTTTTGGACTTGGTGATCCTGAGAGTCTTTTCCAACAGCAATATTTCTGTGATTCTGTCATCTGATTCAATACAAAGACTGTGATCTTTACATAAGGATGTACTTCTGTCAAGTCTTATCTTCACAAGGAGTAGTGAAGAATTTATTTACTTCACCAGTAAGCTCAGATGGCTTGGAAGTAAGATAAAGCTGTGTTTTACAGCAAAGATAAATTTATAAGCATATATACACAATATGTTTACATGTATTTACAGGTATGTACAATTTAGAAATAACATAGCAATCCAATTTTCCCCCATGGAAAAAGAAAGCCTAGAAGGGAACAATGCCACCCTCCTTCTCCCCAGATAGGAAACAACCAGCAAAGCTCATATGTTATCTGGTCAGTCAAGGTTATTCAATTGATCTGTCACATGACCACCAGTAGATTGCATCTCCGCCTTGGTGTCCAAATGAATCATGAGCCCACGGACCTAAGGGCAGTTCACCTTAGTGTTTCCAATCAAGGTCAAGATCACAGTTTGTACTGACTTGAGAAAACCTAGCAGCCAGATCTGCCTGATGGCTGTGTGGGTCCTCCTCAGTAGCTTTGTGTTTATGCATCACACTTTTACCACAATTTTCTCAAGATGAACATCAACCTCTTGCCACAGATCAGCAGACCAAATACACTTTCCCTTCCTCTACCAACCATTCTTTACCCAGTCGTTTAGCCAGTCTCATAAAACATTGGCTACCAGAGGTAAAGGATAGGCAAATTTTCACATTCAGCTATGTCAAGAGCAAGTTGGACAGCTTTTACATCAGCGAATTGGCTGGATTCACCTTCTCTGTCTCTTGCTTCTGCTCTTATAGTTGGACTCCAGACTGCTGACTTCCATCTTTGCTTATTTCCAACAAGATGACAGGAACTATCTGTGAACAAAGGATAGTTCTTTCCCTCATCGATGACCATAAGGAGGAGCTTACTTAGCGCACGTTACTCATTTGTGCCTTCTGGCCAATTGGTAATCACTTCTACTAAACCAAGGAGTTCAATATTTCCCATTCACAGACATCCACTTTGACCAAATTGCATCTGTAGAATGATGTGTTGATGAACCTTTGCCTTTGAACATCCAATTCAGAACTGGTAATCTAGGAGTTAAAAGAAGTTATGACTCGGTTTCAATTACTTCAGAAGCTGGTTTTACTCCTTTGTAGGCTGCTAATATTTCCTTCTCTGTCTGAGTGTAATTTGCCTCTGAACCTCTTTGTCAGTGACTCCAGGAACCAAGTGGCTGGCCATACATTTCATTTGGAGCTCTGACATAGGCTCCAAGTTGGATCATTCTCATTTGCAGTCATTAATGTCTGGATTACTTTGGACAGTCCATTGTATGGACTACTTCGTGCTTTATCTGATCAAAGGCTGCTTGTTGCTCAGGTCCCCATTCAAAACTATTTCTCATACGAATCAAATCATACAAAGGTTTGACAATCTAATGGAATCCAGGAACGTATAGTCTCCAAAAATCCCACTGTACCCAAGAAAAGTAGAGTGTCCTTATTTGTGGGAATTGCCATGGTAGAGACTTTATCATATCCTGTGGAATGTGACAGTAACCATGTCACCATCACACTCTCAGAAACTGGATTTCTCTAGCAGGTCCTTTTATCTTGTGTCTCTTTATGGCAAAACCTGCCTTCAGCAGAATGTCAGTTACTTTGTTACTTTCCTTGAAGACTTCCTTGGCAGTTTTGCCCCACACAGTGATGTAATCAATGAATGGCAGATGTTCTTGAGCTTTACCTTTCTCCAATACATTATGGATAATTGAATGACAAATTGTTGAACTGTGTTTCCATCCCTGAAGTAGTTGCTTAAATGTGTACTGGAGTCCTCTCCAGGGAAAAGCAAGCTGAGGACTGCATTCCTCTGCAATGGGAATAGAGAAGAAAGTATCAGCAATGTCTGTGGTAGCATATCATTCAGCCTCTTTTAATTCCAGCTCGTACTGGAGGTCCAGATATATCTGGTACAGCAGCAGTCATGAGTGGTGTCACCTCTTTCAGGGCATGAAAAACCACTGTGAGACGCCAGCCTCCATTTCATTTTTGCATGTGTCAAAAGACACTGTTGAAAGATAAATGAGTTTTGCTGATGACACCCGGACTTTTCAGTTGACGAATCAGATCAAAGAGTCATGGTTAATTCTGTACTGTCCATGATGCACAGTTTGAGAAGCAATTGGCAGTTTCACATCTCAAAACTGCAGATTCATCTAAGAGTTCAGGTCTAATAGACAACTTAAATTGACCATCATAGATTTCTACAGCTGCTATTTGAAAAGCCCATTTGTAACCTTTGGGATATTTGAAAGGATCTTGTCTCAAGAAGTCAATTGCCAGAATACAATGCTAGTCAGGACCAGTTACAATAGCATGTTTCTTCCACTCTTTTCCAATTAGACTTACTTCAGCCTGCAACTTAGTTAACTCTTGAGATCCACCAGTGATTCCTGAAATAGTTGCAGACTCTGTCCCTTTACAATTTGATGATAATAGGGTACACTGAGCATCTGTGTCAACCAAAGCCTGGTACTTCTGAACCTTTGAAGTGCCAGGCCATCTAATAAATACATTCCAATAGATTCAGTTTTCTCCACTATCCCTTTCCTCCTCCTCCCTGGAGGCAGGGCTCTTGAATGCTGCACATAGCATGTAGGGTCCATGCTGTGTTATGGTGGGAACAGTTGCAACTCTTAGAACAATTGCAGATCTGGGAAACTGAGGTAGTGACAGCTACCTTTCTGTCATTGTTACCTCTGATTCTGCCAATCTGCAATTCCCTCACTGTTTTCAAAAGAACTGAAATAGATTGACCATCCCACTTACTCATGTTCTCACTGTACTGGTCAGGCATCATTATCCAAAGAGACCGACATGATTGCTGATGACTAGGTGGAATTTATCTCCTAGGCTGAAATGGCCTTCTGGGAGGTGAACGTCTGTTTCTGATGGTAGAAACATTTATCCATTCAGAAGGTGAAGAACTGGTGTCTTTCTCCTTCAGTAACTTGGATACAAAGGTTTTAAGGCCCTCCTTCATCTCTTTCATGTAATCTTTCATGCATCTTTTATCTTTGTAGCCAGCGTTTTTATGACAGAAATTACTGAAGAATGGGACAGACTGTCTTCCAGCTGTCTCATTTGGTCAGTAAATGCACCAACAGTAGGAAACCTTCCCTCACTGTTTTTTTCCACAAATCTGCTTGCCAAGACATTAGCATAGCATAGAGGAGCAAGCTTAATAAGCTTCTTTGAAAGACTTGTTCCAACAGGAGTATCGTCAGTATTCTGTGTACTATGATCTCCATAAAGTAATTCTCTCACAGCAAAGTCCCTCAAGAGCCTGATTCCCTGCTCAGTTGTGGCCCACCACTGACGGGTCCAAGATAAATCATCTCTGGAAGGGTGCTTCAGTAGCATGGCCAATAAGGCATGTGTCCACAGCCCAGGAGGGCTTGCTATATATTTGTTGATTCTGCTTTATTTTGTGAGTGGCCCTATTTGGTTTGATGACTTGTCACCTACCTCTAGAACACTGGCAACTATATCGTGGCCTCTCCCTAACCAACCCAGAATTTGTTGTTCGGACTCCTTCTAGTAGTCTTTCTTCACCTGCCTAACCCCCTTCCTGGGCTCTTTAGAACTCTGTATATCATTTGTGTCCTCTTTTCCTTGGTTTGGAATTAAGTTTGCTAAGGATGTTCCTAAAGTCCTCAGAACCTTCATCTTTTTTTAACGCATGACTTCAAATAGCCTTTCCCCTTGTCCTCATCACTATATTGTGGCTTCAATACCTTAGCTATGTCCCTAAGGCTAACTTTCTCACCCCCCTCCTCTGTCTTATCTGGTTTGCCAGATGTATCAAGCTCAGATGCACCTTCTCCTGCATCCTCTTCCTCTTTAGAATCACTTTCTCTTGGAGTTTTATCTTTTGTCTTTACTTTTGCTGGAGCTAGGAAAAGTGTGGTTTTAAAAGTACCCTTTAGGGGATCACTGTCATCGAACGTGAGTTTGTTTTCTGCTTTGCCTTTCTTGGTGGAAGAAGAGGAGTGGTTTTACCAGCAGCAGAGACTGAGGTAGCACCAGCCTTAGCCACAGCTGTAGCTGAACTGGCAGAAGTAGACGCAGTCTGGCAGTCTGCAGCTTTACCGGGAGTGAGTGAGCCCTGGGCAGACCTCACCATGTCTACTGGACTCCCATGCCAGTTGCTGTGTGTGGCAAGGCCCTTGCCTCACTCACCACGGCTGCTGCAGCTAGACATAGCTGTGCCTCCTTGGTGGCGGATGTGGCATTAGGCACAGCTGGGCTGCTTCCTCCCTCTGCTTGCCTTGAGAGCAGGGTTTATCAGTGCTGCTCAGCACTACAGCCTGCTGCCCCTCTGCATGGCTCTGAGGAGCTGGGATCATCCCCTCAGCTCTCCATATCTCGCTCAGAATTGGATTTCTGTCTTCTGTGAGAGGAGCAATGCATTCTTAAAGCAGCAGTTCACGATTTTTCTACCCACAAAGCTACAGCCAGCCCTACTGTTGCAATTGCAAAGGCCAGATTTAAACACAAAAGGCGTACAAATTGTTACCACCTTTAAAATTCAGGTCTTTCAGCTGTTCCACAAAATCTCCTGCACTCATAGGCAGAACCAACTCAATTAACTCATACGGGACACTAACAGTCGTATTTTTGTAAGTAGTATCGCCTATAAAAACAGTAATTACCCAGCTTTGCCAACATGGATTTTACTCCTTTTCATAACATCCTTATAACATACCGGCAAATTCTCTGATAATTAATTTATAAAATATCCATAATATAGCTGGGTATACCAGATGCCAGATAACTCAAAACAGCTTCAACTTATCTTCCAGATTTGATTAGTAATAAATCAATTGAGCCAGCCCCTAGCTGAAGCACCCAAAAATAAATGTGGTGGGTTGGGAACTTCCCTCCCACCAACAATTAAAATTTACCAGATCAGCTCAGATGGCTTGGAAGTAAGATAAAATAATATTTTACAGGAGAGATGAATTTACAAGCATGTGTGCACAATATATTTACATGTGTTTACAATTACGTCCAATTTAGAAACAATACAAAAATCCAGTCTTCCTTCCCAGAAAAAGAAAGCCCAGAAGGGAACAATGCTACCCTCTCTCTCTCCAGATAGAAAACAACCAGCAAAGCTCATGTGTTATCTTGTCAGTCAAGGTTAGCATTGAGAAGATTAGAGAGAGAAGTGAAGAGATCCAGTGTCCAAGAGCAAAGAGGTAAGAATTGCTTATACATTGGCTTTTTATAGCTCTTAGCAAACCAATGAATGATATAGACTTTATTTTTTTTTAAACCAATACCTCACTCATTCAGATTTTGTACTAATTTATCTTATTAGAACATTCAAATAAGCCTTAAATCACCATGAGTGCTGATATAGCAGAATAGTGTTAGTTATGAAATATTTAAAAAACAGTATTACCAATATCCATGCAAAAATTAATAAGCTGTGAACAATTATACACAGGGAATCAGGCAATTTAAACAATTAAGCAGAAAAAAAGCAATATAAACAATTTAAACTATAGGAAAGAGAATCTTGCAGCTTATATACTACTTTCTGCTGAAGCAGAAGGCACAATCACTTTAGTTACCAAATCAAAACTTTAATGACTAAGAGGCTTTTTAGAGTATTTACTCACTAAATAATATCTCTGGGTTTCTGAGGCTGCATTATAGTCACAGACAGTAGTCAAAGCACTGTGGGAGTTCTTTTGGTGATATGGTAGCCGTTAGAGGCTTTGAAGTTTTCCCCAGGGCTCAATAGAATGCTGGGGGTTAGCACAGTCTCTGACCCGGCCTTGATTCCTTCCAAGACAGACAATGTGCAGGCAGACACGATGTCTTGCTGGTGGTTAATTCTTACCTACAGTGTGGAGGCACTTAATGCCTTTTCCTGGTAAACTGAGGCTTGGAAAATTTTCAAAGTGGACAAGCTTCTACATCAAAGCCTGTTACACAGCAAAGCTGGCCTGGAGCATAAGGAAGAGCAGAACACAATGAGACAGAGAACAAGAGCAGAGCAGAGCACCTTGCCCTACAGATTTGCTCATATTTATTAATTGCCTGAATGTAATGGCTCACTTGGCCACAGTGATTCACCAGTCAGAATGGCACTACCAAGTGACCATATTAGGTGACACCAGGAGTTTGCTTAACCCATAGTTGGGAAAAACACAGGCCATGAATAAACAAGTGTATGCACCTGGTTCACCATCGAAGCAGACTGGGTGTCTCCAAGCCTTTTGTCTTCTTTCCCTGTGCTGCTCCCCCCTTCAGCTGAGGGGTCTATGCCAGGATATGGTCCCATTAGGCCTATAGTAGCCTTCCACCGAAGTGCTACACAGAATGGAAGTTACCTAGTTTATAAATATCAGTCGAATATTTACAGTACTGATCTGTATTTAAACATACCATCTGCTCAAACTGGAGTGAGTGCTCATTCAAAAGCTATTTCAGAGCACTTTATATGATGACTTGTTTATTTATTTATTTAAAACAGCACTAGCTGAAGGGTTGATTTCAATCCTATTTTCTTTCTGTGGAAGAATTGATGTAATAAGAAGATAGGTGGGATTTTCAAAAGAGTGTAGTCTTGGTTTAGTTTTGATCTGACTCAGGTAATTAGTAACTTTTCTTCCAAACATTTTTAGTGGGTTTCTTTCTTTTTTTGTTTGTTTGTTTCACTTTGGTTTGTTTTGTTTTGTTTTGTTGCTGGTTTCAGACTTTCTCAGGCTTATATTGCCTTATTTTGCAATAGGCACCTCATTGATAATTTCACTGAGAGGGCTTTTTCTTTCACTTTCACTGCTCTTTTCCAGAAAAACTCATTTTTCATCGACCATTTACTCTCCTGCTTTGTGCACTCTGAGTCTCTCCATTTTTGGCAAGGTCAGCACTGAAAAAAATCTCCTCTCTAACTCCTAATTGCCTTAAACATTGCAAAAGATGGTAGCTTGGCTCAGGATCAGCAGCTTTGCCCTGAATATGCCTAGTAACATAATGCAGAAGGACATATGTGATCACTTCCTTATAATTATGTTGAAGTGAGGAGCAGAGAATATATTCAACTGCAAAACGATGAGGGTTTTGCGGGTGTGTTTTTTGACCTTTTTAGCCTGTAAATAGCTTTAAATCACAGCATCTCCTATCCTCTGCAGAAAAGCTGAATGTCTAGATGAAGAATGAAAGATATTGTGAGAACTCTCAGCCAATGTATGATATTCCCAGGCCACCGCCCACGTACATCACACATCTGCTGCAGAATGAGTAAGCTCGATCATACTCAGATGTATACAGAAACAGTAATTTTTTTTTACTATATTTAGCTATTTCTGCTAGAGTCCTTTAAGCAACGCACAGCAGCAACACTGAATGAGGAAGGAACAAAGGGGAAACTAGTAATGAGATATAGCAAGAAAACGCACAATGAATACCAGCTGTTGCCAAATTAAATTCAGCAGTTCACAGGTGTTCACAAGAGGATACAGTTTTGCCTACTCCAAAATACCTTCCCAAATAACTCTTGCAAGAACAATACAAAATTTTTTTAATTGACCTTTTAACATCTTTTTAGAGTTTTAGAAGTTTTATATTTCGATAGTAACAATTTTATCAGTTAAACATGTCTTTATTTTGACATGCTAATCAAAACAAAACAAAAAACCTATTATATAGTGTTAAGAGCTAAAGTGTCACTCTTGGTTCTTCTCAGGTGTTTTTCAACTTTCTTTTCTTCTCCCACTCTTAGTTAATACCTTTCTAAGCAGACTTTCTGAGTATTGTTTTGTATTTACAAACTTAACTCCTAAAAGCTCATTATTCAGTTGGATGTCAGGGTTCCAAATATGGCTTAAATTAATGTTTATCTATATACAGACAAAGCCTGGTTTTTGAAACAGCAAATTCATGAATAATATAAACGTGTCAGTCTCTGCATGTGGGCACTAATGATGATTTAGTAAGTATGTGCTGATGTTGCATTTTGATGTATTTGTTTTGTGGTTACACAGAGGACCTCGGTCTCTATGGCTGGCATTTTAATAGCTTTAGTTAGCAACTTAAAGCATGAAAGCCAACAGCAAGAATCAAAGAGAAAAATGATACTTCTGTTCCTTCTGTACTTTGCTTTCCAGCAAAGTCTTTGGTGTCTCAGAATTTCTCTATGGGTAGACACAGATTTGGGGATTATGATACAAAATTATGGGCTCCAAAGCAAAGAGGCTTGAAAATTGATCCATATGGCTGTGTATTTTATGATTTTGCAAAATAAAACAATGTAAACACAAAATTATTTGCTTTTCTGTTGTAATCCAATATTATCTTGCAAAGTTACTTGGCAAATAGAGTGTTTTGCCTATCAACTAACTTTTTAGGCCACAGCTGGGAGATTGAAAGACCCAGGTGAGCCTTATCTCTGCAGTCTAAATGAGATGCATATGATGTTGGTATTCTAAAGGTTAAACTTGAGCCACAATGCAACAGAGACCAGTTCTCAGATTAAACAGGCAGGGAAATATTTGTGATGTTTTCTACTTCCAATTAACTTTAATAACACTATTTTGTTCTTAATCAAAATACTGCCTGTCACACAAAAATCTCAAACCACTTAATGTGCAGGAACTAATTTTCAGTGCACTGTAATGGGAAGGAGAAACATTATTTTTACCTGCTTGAAATTTCTCTTTATTAAACTCACCTTTAGCCTAATATTAAGAGCTTTAAGAGATGGTGAGAATTTGTATTTTTACATTCTAAATTTCTCTAAATTTGAACTGCATGTAGTCATAGAATCATAGAATCATAGAATGGTAAGGTTGGAAGAGACCTCAAGGATCATCTAGTTCCAACTCCCTGTCATAGGCAGGGACACCTCCCACTAGTACAGCTCACTCAAGGCTTTGTCCAACCTGGCCTTGAACGCTTCCAGGGAGGGAGCATCCACAATTTCCCTGGGCAACCTGTTCCAGTGCCTCACCACCCTCACTGTAAAGAACTTCCTCCTAACATCCAGTCTAAATCTCCCCTCTGCCAGTTTAAACCAATTGCCCTTTGTCTTGTCATTACAAGACCTTGTAAATAGTCCTGATATGCTTTTGTGCTGGGAAATGAAGATGAGTCTTTTCTAGAAATAATCAGATTAAAAAAATTCAGCTAACATGACAGGAAGGAAAAAACACTTATGAAAGCATCTGAGACTTAAGTTCTAAAAATTAATTAATTAAAAGTTTGAGTTTTTAAAAAAGTCTTTCCAAGCTGAACTTTAGATGGTTAGGTAAATGGCAACTTGGTTTTCAGACACAATGTTCAGTGAAATTATTCATGTAACTAAATACATTTTTACAATGCAGTACTGAGATTAAAATCCTAGTGTGATACGTGCAGAACACAGAGTGGTAACAGAAGGCTAACAAAAATGCAGCCTATTGGCAGAAGTGAAAAAACAGTCTTCACAGTTTAATAGGAAATTATTGTGCCTTTTTGTAATTTTCTTCTTTTTTGCCTCTTCTTTTTTACCTCTACTTACAGCAGGATAACATCTGTTCTTACACAGGAATCAGAAATCTGGCCTATAATACTGGTATACAAAGCCCATTCCCATAGTGGTTGATATTCCCAGGTAAAATAATTTTCTTGAATTGAAAGTCAGAGTCCCTGTTGTGAGTGTGAAGTAGATTGCCATGTAGGGTTTTGATGTAAAATGCAAATTCATGAAACAATTGCTGTGCAGCCCTTCAGAGGGACTATTACTCACTGTTGCCTGAGTAATATTGGTTACTGCTGCTTTTTACAGCCAGGAGGAAAACAATACTCATCAGACGTGAAACTTCTTGTTTGTATCCCTACTTATGAGTAAAATTTGGCTCTTCTCTTTTGTCTACCTCATCAATCCACCCTGAGCTGTCTTATTGCTGGGGTTAATATAATAGCAGATTAAAAGATTTCTAAATGAAAGTGTTCAATACAAGACTTACATGTTATTTGCAGCTAGAATCAGATTATTGCTTTTCTTGCTTTTTTTAGGGAGCATTTGGATGGTGATTAAATTTGTCTCCTTGATACACTAAGTGTCAGTCAGTCACAAGGAGTTTGGTCTCTCTTGCTGCCAGGTTAGAAGTGAGGTTATTGTCTGAGTGCTCTCAGTAGCTGAAGGCATGGAAATAGTCTAAACTGAATGAGCGTTTGACACAAAACTGGTGCAAAGCTCTTGGCCTGTTTTGTGCTCAGCTTCAGGATCTTGTATATTCTACTCACTCTTTGCGAGCTTCAAATTGTCGTTGTTAGGATTTTACTCTGTGAGTTCAAAATTACACAAAAGTGTGACATTTTTCCTAATTTTAACATTTCACTGGGAGTGCACTAATTTGCTTTAATATGAGCTGTTCTATGCAGACTACATCTTGGCAATTAGCTTTGAAAGATCTGTGCTTTCCTGCAGGCAAGTATTTCCTTCAATTGCATTGCTTTCCAACCTTCTTTTGTTTTGATTGTGTGTATATATTTACTGTGATGGAAGCACCAAAAAGTACCATTGATAAGACTATTGTGGGATCCAGGGCATAAAGATCAAAGTTCATTCTTCTCTTTCCTCTTTGCCTGTATTTGAAAGGAATGTTGCCCTTTGCAACTCAGGAATTGGATCATACCAAACAGCATATGAAGGCAGTGGTGCCATGGTCTCTTGAATATATCTTTCCTCTCTGTTTACAGTTAAGTGACTGATTTTAGATGTTTTTAGAGCATATCCATCGATTAAGACTATGCTCAGGTCTTAACCCATTATGTTTCCATGATGTTCATAGCTAATTGAATGACTGATTCAAATGCAATTTGATGCTATTACCTTCTTCTTTTAATGGATTGCCTTCCACATCAAAGGTTAAGCTGTGGAGTTTTTTGTATAGTTAAAGATGCCACATTTGCTACAAAAAGAATAATGGCATCCTTGATGTTTCTTTTTACCCTTATGTTAAAAGGAATTGACTGCATCTCTAAGTTAACTATAATCCATAAAACTTTAACTCTTTCATAGGTTTTACAGTCTGCAGGAATGAACAATATCAATATGTATTGCATATGCATGCTTAAATGTAATTCTGTAAGAGAGCAGGTAAACTCAGTGTATGGGGTGTATTTCTCATGCAGAATTTTCTGCTGTCATGGCTTTTACTATCATTGGAAATCTTCCTCAAGTAGGGTGAGTTGACAAATTGTCTCTGGCATGGGCCTCTGACACCAGTGAAGATCTCTCCACATTGATATATCAGGACTAGAGTCAGACATGTGCAAGACAGAACCCAGTTATGATTTACAGTATCCTTTCCCCCAGCTGGCATGGAATTGTTTCCATGGATTGTTTTGTGCTTTCTCTGCCTCTGTTTAAAAAACGAAACACAGTTTCGGGAAAAGTAACTTGATGTTTGCTAATTTTCACATGATTTCTTTAAATATATTGAGTTTTGTTTCTAAGTTTACATCAACAGCAGAAAATGAAACAAAGGTGAAACACTTTGCTTAGGCTACAGAAGCTTCCAGGAAGCACTTATAGACACAAGTATAATGAAAAACAAACAAACAAACAAAACCCCCAACCCAAAACAAACCAACCAACCAAAAAACCTAACCCAAATGAACAAAAAAGTGAACACAATGTTATGGGAAGGCATGTTTGCAGTTTCATGAGCACTGGCAAAAGATGGAGCTAAGAGTCCCCAACCACTTTTACCTGAGGAGATTTGTTTTTAATATAAAGCACTTAGAGCGACCAGCTAACAGAATTTACCTCAGCAAGGCATTTGTCTGGAATGTATCTTAGTCTTAGTTGCTTGTGAGTGACACAACTTCACATCATTAGAAAAATCAGATAAAAACTGCAGATTTCTGAAACGCTGGTAAAAGTAGGAAACCCAAACTCACTTGGCTTAATACTTTATCACAAATTCAGACCAGATTTTAATGAAGACTCATAAAAGTTCATAATGTCTTCCCATGAAATGTTGATGGCTTGGGGTCAATGAAACTGGAGTTAGTCTTGATGTGCAGGTACAGCTGAAGAATGATTTTTCTCTGCGTTCTTAATCCAGCGTTCATTTTCCTCTCATCATACAGTCAGAGATTAGGTGCAATTATGAGATTTTAAAGTTTGCCACAGGGAGATGATACCTATCTACCTGGGTCAAGACAAATGAAAGTGGTCCCAAGTCCACACAGGATACTGATAGTAACTTATAAAGGTATATCTGAATTTCTTTTATGTGTGTTTCAATTATAAGTTATGGATTAAAAGCTGATATTTCCTATAAGAAAGTATATTGATTTAATAAAGAACAAAAATGAAGAAAAAAAATTAGCAATTTTATTTTCAAATAAGAATTTTAAAAATTCTGATGACTTTCCAAAGTCTTAAAGATGTAATTTCAAATAAATAACTGAATAGGCTGGTCATAACTCACACACTGATGAATCTTTTCTGTCTCTCAAGCATGGATTACCTTTTCATCTCTCTTTTTATTTTTTTTTATTTGTATTTTTTCTATTGAGTGGATAGCTCTCTAAAATCTTTGCACTTGCCCTTATTTATTCATCTCATAGATTCATTAAGGTTGAAAAAGACCTCTAAGGTCATCAAGTCCAACCACCAGTTAAGATTGATGTGTCAGCACAACTTATGTGCGTGCAAGGAAGTCTGGGTCTGTATGATCTCTTTTTTTTTTTCTTTATATCATAGCAGAGGATTGTAAGGCCTTCAGCATATCTTAACATATGTCTGTTTTTAATTAATGTTTCTAATCAAATTACTTCTCTGTGAAGAAATGGTAGTAAAGATTTAGGTATGATTTTCTAATCATTGGTTCATTGTCCAAATGGATATAACCACATCTTTCATGGTTTTTATCACCTCCAAAGCCTAGGGAAATAGCAAAACCACTTAGACATGTCAATGTAGTGTAGTGAAGTGGACCACAATTCCTAAAGAACTCACTGAGAGTCTGGAAATTGTACCTTACACTAGGGTGGTACCCTGCTTTGGAACGTGGAACCTGCCCCTAGGAGCAGCTCATTATCTTATTAGTGACAGTACATTGAAAATGCCTTCCGCCCTCTCTGAGAGGGAGGGAAGTGAAGAAACTGGGATGGAGGGAGCCAGGGGAGACACCTTCCCCTTCCCAGGGCTATGGCCACTTGAGCCCTTCTCCCCAAACCATGGGGGGAGATCCTGACTGGCACAGATCCTGCACTGGATCAAGTCTGGGCATGTTTAGGTAGAGAACTGATGCTTCTCTGTCCCTGGCCTTTTGTTTGACCTTTGGGACATGATTTCTGGTGAGGCATGACAAAATGAGCATGGCTTTTTTGTAAGATGCATAATTAGAGAGCTTCTCCCTTGGGTCTTTCCCCTCCTCACATGTGGATTAAAGCAGCTGTAGCAGTTCAGGAGGCTTTTCCCATTAGAAAAGAGACAATAAGAGGAATTCCTACAATCAGCAAACAGTATTGTGAGTACTTGACATACTCCTAAAAGGTTCTTTTTTTTTTTTTTTTGGATAATACTATATTTTCCAAATACTATTCTCAAACTATCTGTAACCATTCCTATCGTGAAGAGAATTTTCAACTCAATGCCCAAAGTTTTAATTTTTTTTAGCTAGTTAGCCAAACCTCTGTATCTCCATGTGCATTATAAACCCAAGTAAACTGGAGAGAATATACTATGGAGAAGCATCCCACCTTGGTACTTCACATATGGGTATTTAAAATTTTTAGTTTTATGCCACATAATATGACCTTTTTTTTTTTTAAAAAAAATCCAAGGATTTGACCATAACCAAGGTTATGCTGCTGTGGTGAAATGTGGCTTATTAAAATTAAAAAAAAAAAATAAAATTGCAGTAACTAAAGACACAACTACTTTATTTGCCAGAAAATTGCTGAATAAGTCCCATAAAAAGCTGTCCTTCCTGAGTTTGAAAAGAGTAGAGAAGACAAGGCAAGGGTATGAGGGAAGGGAGAAACAAAGAGTAAATATTTACAATTAATATCTATTGGATCACGCTTTTGGAAGTAATTTTCACTCATTATAAACACAGAGCTTGTGCTGTGGTTAAGGACACGGATAAAAATATCCATCAGACTACATGATCCTAACTGGCATCTGTACTCTGCCTCTTTCTGTATATGGCAGTAAGGCGTTCCAAAGGTAAGATGTTAGAGAAAAGTAAATCAGAAAAATTATTTGTGGCAACCTCACCAAAAGACAAGAGAAATCACTGTTTCTACTTACTCATTGACTGTTTAAATGTAATACTGAAATCTTAAGAAAAGTGTTAATAACTTTACACCAGGTCATTGGAGAGTAGGGCACAGAAGATGAAGAGCTGTGGATAACTGAGCTGCAGACAGAGCAAGAGACACTCAAGGCAAGGATGGGTAGAATATGAGTGCTTGTCACTGAAGCATAGCTTTATTCATCTTACCTCTTCCTCCCAGGTGCTTTATCCTTCCTACCTACCTGTCAAATTTGATTATACATGGGCCAGGAACAAAGAAATTGTTTTTGAAATGGCTAGAAGACATGTTAAGAGCAGATACTCACAGAATTACACCAATCCCTCCCCAAAAAACCTATAAGGGGTTGTCCAAGAAGTGAAAAAGAACTTCCAAATTACATGATAGAAATTTTGGATGCATTGAAAGCCTGATGGAATAAAAATTAAGGAGGTAGTATTTAAAAAAAAAACCAAACCCAAAACCAAAACAAACAAACAAACAAAAAACCAAACCCAACCCCCCCTTTAAAAGCTATCAAATGCCCAACTTCCAAACTAAAAATGAGCTGGCTACTTAAACTACATGACTTTGTAGAAATATTTCTGTAAATAGATTGAAAAAAAAATATGCACAATCCAAATAAATTCTGGAAAAAGGTAGAGAATTTGTTAGACTTGGAGCCGTTTAGCTGCAATAGATAACCTGACTAACTGCAAATCAAACTTTGAGAGAAGCTTCTGATTTACCACAGCAATTGCACCTTTTGCCTGCTGACATAGTTTTGTTGCTATATTAAATGATTCTGTTGTGATTTTTGGGAAAACAAGGTTGATTATATTTTACTGGAGAAGAAACTTTTTTGGTAGAATTACAGAATGCATTGGTTTGGAAGAACCTTTAAAGGTCATCTATTGCAACCCCCTGCAGTCAGCAGGGACATTCCTGACTAGATTAGCTTGCCCAGAGCTCCATCCAGCCTGACCTTGAATGTCTCCAGGAAGAGGGCCTCCACCAGCCTCCCTGGGCAACAGAGAGGAGGTGATGTCTCTTTTCAATAAGATCTGAGAGGTACATCGTTGTGAAGAGTCTGGTAGTCAGTAACCCTACTGTATCAGACAACTCTGAGGTCTTTTAAAGTTAAAATGATCTTTGAATGGGTTGAACCCTATCTATATGTTCTCTAATGTCACATAATCGATATATTGTTCCCTGTAAGAGACTCATCTAGCTGCTTAATAAATAAATTCACAACAACTGATGAAAGCAAGAACATATAAATAAGTTCTATCGCCACCTCTGAAGACACAATATTAAAAATCTCCAACCGTCCAGGAAATGCATTTTATAACTGCATTTTTGTGGCTATCCTGCCTGTCTGAAAAAGAGAGATGCAGTCTTGCTACTGCCCAGCAGTTCTGATGGTACTATCTCCTCACAGGATATCTACTGCTCTACTACTGCTGCAAAATTTCTTTCCTCCTTTTCCTTGTGGGGAGTATCTGTCTTGGGATTTTCCTACAGAGGTGAACACAAGTGATTCCATTTAATCTAACTAAGCATTTGTTTCTATCCCAGGTTGGGAACTACAGGATTAAAAGAAATCCTCTAGGGACTAGAAGATTGTTATGCAATCCCATAGTTCTGCTATCTCTTTATAAACTCATTGCAAGGCCAGATTGTTCTGTCCTCCTCCTCCAGGCCAGTGTTGGGCTGGAGCTGCTTTTATTAGGACAAAGATGTAAGGAATAGTCCTGGTTTGGGACAAAGATGTAAAGAGTAGTCCTGGTTTGGGGCCTCCAAAAGCTGTGTTTATGGATGGCAGAGGTGTTGCAGGGGGAGGATTGGAGCACTGGGAATTATAGATTTAGTTCTGGGTAGGGGGGAAAATTCAAAGGGGTCACTATGGATGTTCTGTCAGGCTTGTGATTTCTTTCTGTATCTCTCTTTTCAAATATAGAATCATAGAATGGTAAGGTTGGAAGGGACCTCAAGGCTCATCTAGTTCCAACCCCCTGCCATAGGCAGGGACAGCTCCTGCTAGTACAGGTTACTCAAGACCTCATCCAACCTG
>VWZE01004806.1:61882-77382 GCA_013396675.1 Eubucco bourcierii | reverse complement strand
AATTAGGTCTGGTGCTGCTAAGATGAATTTTGTGCTTGTATGTGGGTGGAGAGGCACAGTAGGGAGGAGGCATTTGAGCCTGAGATTTTGGATTTTTGATTTTTTTGTGTGGAGCTTTAATGAGATTGTTGTAGGCCCAGGTTGCAGGACTGGGCCAAGGCTGAATATGAATTTGTGTATTTTATATGCTTTGCTATCGTTGCCACTATGTAGAACTGTAACACTGTAGCTCGTGAATTGCTTCTCCATTTAAACTTTCTGGTTCTCCAATCCATCGGATGTGAGTGTTACTCTTTTGTCCCATTTGGAGCAATACAGTAATCTGGCCACTCATTAAACCACAACACAAACTTCAGTCTTCTAAATCCTCTTGCAGTGGAGTTTTCAGTGTTTGAATGACTTGTGATTGTCTGTAACATATGGACATATGCAGTCTGTCAAGGCATGAGAGAATTAAAGAAGTAGAGTATATTCTTTATGAAGACAAGTCAAGCTTCTTGAGAGTGGTTTCATGTGTGGCTTCATGTAGTCAGCTTCTAAGAGTGGTCTTTACAATTTTATTCAGTACAGAGGTTGGTGGTTTTGTTCTGGATTTTTTTTTAATCCTCATAGGAGCTAGCATCTTCATTTTCCAAATAAAAATAGCATTATTTGTGCGTTTTAGGACACCACAGCCTTTCCATCTGTCCTGGGTGTCACTGCTGCATTCGTACATCTTCACATAATCATGCATGTTTTAGGAGGTAAAAATCCCTCTTTCCTCTTCATTATGCATGTAGCATGCAATGCAATTTATTATATAACAGATGTCAAAGCTAAGTACCCAGGCTCATGTCATAATTCATTCATTTGAAGACAATCTGTTGCAGCAGAGTAGAGCTTTTTAAAAAACTAGGCAAATTTTTGTGTTTGCCTAAGCAGCCCAGATTTTAAGCTGTGCTGTGCTAAACTGGAAAAAGTCTTCTAGCCTTGGGCATAGAATCATGATTGGAAATCTGACAATTTGAGCATTTATCTACTTCTTTGGCTTTCTACCTTACTTATTTGAAAAAAAAATAATTAAGAATATAAAAAGTTATGGTGCTTTTGCTCCTTAGAATTTTATCTTGATTCAACACTTCTCCACTTTCTTAGAAAAATAAATAGTTCAGTAATTCACTGTTGCAGTTATTGGAAGAAGTTTGAGGGTCTTAAAACATGAGAGCTTGATGTCTAGAATAATGCAGTGGAAAATTATTTTTTTGCCCTTCAAAACCTAAAAGAATTTGTGGCAGGTTTTATTTTGTGTAAGATCACTATTAAGCATGGTCTATCTTTAGGGGAAAAGGCAGACAGTTCTAAGTTATATGGGAATGAAAAATTATCTGAATCTGAGGAAATACAGTTGCAAATGAAATAAGTCTATTAAGGTTAGAAATACAGTAGTCATATGAGTAAAGGAACATTTTTAACATCTCCACCAAGCACTCCTCAGAATTTCTGACTGGAACTTTGCAAATGACCTTAAAAAAATTCTGAAACTCTTCCAGATGATCTCACTTGATCTCACTTTTTTTTTTTTTTTTTTTTTTTTTTTTTTTTTTTTTTTTAGTTTATATTAGAGCAATACAGAGGCTTGATAGAAGTAAGAGGGATGTATCACAGACATCTCCAAATGGGATCACTCATTAAGCTCTGATGTTGTTGATGAGTGTCTGAAAACTACAGTTGTCTTGCTCAGGTGGATGTCAGAACTTCTTTGCAAAATGTGAGTCAGCATGTGAAAAATAGTAAACTGAAGAAACCCTATCCAGTAGCTGAAATAAAGTGAACTCTGCAGAGTGTTTATCTACAGAGAGTTTGTCCATTTGATATTCCTCTGGTTCTTGTATGGACAATGCAAAACCCCAGCATGAGATTTCCTCATTGTGAATATTTGGAATCCTCCTGAGAATACTGAGATTGATTTCCTGCCTTCAGCTGAGGGAGCCTGATGGGATGTGTTTTCTTATAATTGTACTTTCAACTGCCTTCTGCAAGCATCTTTATTGACAAGTAGTAGTGCCCACCAACAAATCACTTCAAATTGGTCCAAATCCTAAAATCTTTTATGTCAGATAGAGTTCTAGTTGTGAAGACTTTATTATAACAAATAAAGATTTTTAATTGTTATCTCCAGAGTATAACTGGAATCCCATTCAGTGGTGTATTGTCACATAGCATATACAGCATTATCTAGAAAGATTGTTTATATCAGTATTATGGATATATTGAGCTTTCAAATTCCTTTTTAAAAAAGTTATCCTATTTTATTAGAAGAGTTTTGATGCTGTGTTCATGACAGATTAGGGTGATACCTCAAGGGTTTGTTTTTTCAGCTTTTGTGTTATAATACAGCTAAATAGATTCCTGATGAGCTCACTCCACGATTTTCTATTTTACCTTATCTGTTAAGGTAAAATATGTCCAGGGAATGCGACAATAATGAAAGTCTTCTGGTAACACAGCATGAAAAAATCATCTCTTCTCACCTTTCCCAGTGTAGCTGTAGTGGAAATTTTATGCATAGCCGATAAATAATTATGTACCATTTTTGTGGGAAACCCTGTCCTGCCTTTGTTGCACTTTGCAGTGCCTCAGAAAGAAACTCAGAAAGAAACAGAGAAATTCCCAATGGCAGGAGACAATTGCCTTTGGAGGGAGCCTTTGGGTGCACGGTACAAGTGGCTGAGTGGCAACAGCCTGGCCATTTGGGCATGTGGCTGGTGGGCAGTGAGCTGAGGAGCAGTGCGTACAGAGATTGAGCAGCTCTGTGGTGCCAGAAAGTTTGTCTGATGTTTGTGAAAGGATAGTGGGATCAGAGGTGTCAGCAGCACTGACTCAGCTCTTGCAGAAAAACAAACAAGGTTATCAGAAGCCTTTAATTCCAGGAGTTTTTTTAACATCTCTGATTTTTAAAGAAGGCAGATGCACAAACTACTCTTTGCTGTTGTGCTGGAAACGTGACCATTTCTCCTGTATTATAACTAAGGGAAAATGAAAATAGAAATCCCTTCTGAATAGGATCGAAAATGACAATAGAAATCCCTTCTGAATAGGATCCTTTCTGAGGCCTCAGAAAACATATATTCTGCAAATGACAAGTCTACAACCAAAGTAGTTTCTTGGCTCAGGCTGGAAGCCAAGACAATGACAGTACCAGCAACGTGCATTTTGCAGTAGGGTTCCCTCTTCAGTTCACTTGAAAAAAGTCTAAGTCTGCTTTCACAGTATCAGAGTATCACAGTATCACCAGGGTTGGAAGAGACCTCAAAGATCATCAAGTCCAACCCATCACCACAGACCTCAAGACTAGATCATGGCACCGAGTGCCACGTCCAAACGCGCCTTGAACACCTCCAGGGACAGTGACTCCACCACCTCCCTGGGCAGCCCATTCCAGTAGCCAATGACTCTCTCAGTGACGAACTTTCTCCTCAAAGTCTGTTTTGTTGTGTATGTCATGAGTGCTAGTACATCCTCTGTTTATCTGTAAAACAGTTATGAAATTATCCAAAGAAGAGTAATCTCTCCAGAGGTTTAAGTAGTTTAGATGGTTTGTAGCCTTCTTTGTTTGCTTAGTTTTCCTTTTTTCTTTTCTTTTTGTTCCTCCCCTCTCAGCCACAGCAGTAAGTTCCTATCTAGAACTCACTGTGCAAAGCACTAACTTATTTTCCTACTCATTTTAAAGTTTCCAACTAGGAAAACTATTGAAATAGATTGATTTCCTTAGTGCTAGGTTATTTTGAAAAAAAGAGAGGTTCTGTTAGTTTGAAAAAATGAGGGATTCTAAAAGAATCACATCTATTGTGATTTAGTAAAAATACAGTCTATAAACTAAGATTCCCTAAGCTTCCTTAATATCTGCATCCCTGATTTTAACAATAATATTTACTAATTTTACAGGTACTTTTAAAAAGTGATGTGTAACACTAATACAGAAATAATACTTCATTTTGTAAGAGTTGTAAATAATTATGCTAAATGAGATGTTAGGCACATAAATGCATGTTGCTTGGGCTGTATTCCAGTTTATTCTGTATCAGGATAGAAATATTATTTCAAATGGAGACATATGTGCACTTGTGTCCATATATGATGCTCTCAAAAATGCTATATGACCAAAATATGTCTAAGATTTAATTTAGCTCAGCAAACAGGATGAAGAAAATTTGGAAGATTTTTACTACTGACATTTAGATACATTTTCTTATGATATAACCTTGACTATAGTTTAAATAGCATATTTTAAAAAAAAAAAACAACCAAACAAAAAGTTCTGGTTGGGGTGAATTTCACTTTTTTGGTAAAAGAAAATACAGCTATTTTACTTGAAAGAAAAAGTGTTTGAGAAGGTAGTCTACCCTAGAAACAAAAGGGAAGAAAACACCAGAATGATCTAAAGGGGATCCATTACTTTATTTTAGGCTTCATTTCTTTTGTTAAATTAAAACTACTATTTTTGGTGTAGAATCTGAGTGGTACATGAAGAACTTTGACTATAACACTGGGTCTGTTTTTTTAAAATTTTTTTGTCTTACAAAAAAATAGCCACACTTGCAGGAAAAAAAAAACAAACAACCAAACAAACTGTGAAGAACAGTCTACTGAGATTATTATTGTAATATATATAGATATAGATATATAGATATAGATATATACATATAGATTTTTTAATTCCCTTTTAAAGGACTACTGTAAAACTGTACTGGGCATTGTTGTTCCTAACCAATGGAATGCAGTTCCTGAATTTAGACACCCACTGTGTGCCCCTGGCAGCAGATATTAGATACCACAACCTCAGAACTAGAATATTTCAGAAATACTTGGTTGGTTTTTCCACATTACTTGCTATTCACAGCTACCCAGTACTTCAAATTATCTGTCATGCTGTTGGCGTATCCTCTTCTTTTAACCAGTAAAATTGCAAAAACATTGTATGACTGTACACTCAGTTGTATGATAGAGTACAGTAGTGATTTTTGATGGGACATCATTTGAATGCATTTATGGTGGTGTTGTGTTAAAAGGAAGAGCTATGAAAAAGTAGTTGATTCTTACTTACACATACTGATTGGGTTTTTTTCTTACTTGCTGTGTTTTGTATTTCAGACATATAGGCAGTACTTTTTGAAACTGTGTTACCTTCAATTTTTCTAGTGATTGCTGCCATGCTATTAACCCTGCAACAATTTCTTAATTTACTCCTCTATGCAGGTGTGCAGGCTCAGCAGTATGATGATTTGGAAAATTCCAAAGACATCAAGAGATGAACAGCATAGCTGTGCTGAGCTATATGCTGTGTATGATTTGACAATGTAAAAAAATGTTTTTGAGGACATGATGACTGTAGTTGTCTGGTATTCTCTTTGGAGATATACTACACACTACAGGAAGGGCACATGCCTGCCCACCTACCAAAGCAATTTGAAAAGGGAATTGTTATCATCAATCATCATCATCACCATCATCATCATCATCATCCTATAAAAACTGTGAGGTAGGGATGTGAATGTGTGAGGGTGAAGATGGTGCAGTAACAAGGGTAAGTGAGGGAATTATGTAGTCAAGAATTGTTATGGCCTTGCTGTTTATGTATCTTTATATATCTATTTATATATCTGAAATTTGCCTACCTGTATATCCTATTCCTAATTTTCCCCTCCTGCTCCTTAAATGAACCAGAGACACATAGTCTGTATTATACAGGGAAATGCAGGTTTTTTCTGACCACTGTATGAAGGCAGGCAGTCCATTTCAAATAGTTTTATGGGTCAGTCAAATAAAAGCTCATAATTTCTTTGGAGTTTTGTGTGTGTTTGATAGGTAAGTATGTCAGAACCAACAAAGTGGCGTAATTCCTATTCAAGGAATTAGCACTTTACAACATATTAGATGTAGTATTAGTAGGATGTATCAGTAGCATCTCTTAAAATTTATAACTTAACAACATGAAATTTTTCATCAAAGAAGGGCATATATTTATACTGAATTTTTAAAGCTTACTGTATTTTAGCCCATTTAAAAAAATAAGAAACCCCTAATTTTTATTTATTTTTCAAATGGGCTAAAATACAGTATTATTTTATTAAAAAAAATACTGTATTTTAGCCCATTTAAAAAAATAGGAAACCCCTATTTTCCTTTAAAAATAATATGCAATGTGTAAGACTGCTAATGTAATTCCTTTGTAAGTTTACATTAGGTCTTAATACAATATTACAGGAATATTCTGCTTACCATGTTTAAGTGCCTACTGTTTGGAATTGTCCTGTTTTTCTTTTAGTGGAAAGTACCAGATCCTGCATGCTAAGGAGATATTTACCTTTCAGGGTGAAAAGTTTCACAGATGCTTGTTTACTGAGGAAACTTCTCTTCTGAAACAATAGGAAGTTTGTGGGCTAATAGTAGCCTGTATGGTGGTTTGGCTCTGGCTGGCAGCCAAATGCGCAACACAGCCGCTCTATCAGTACCCCTCTTAGATGGAGGGGAGAAGTTACAATAGAAGGCAGTTATAAAATAAAAACAATTTAATAATAATGATAAGCAAAGAAATAGACCACACAAAAGTGAAAGCAAAGAGAGATGTTCATCTCTTCTTGCTGTCAGCAGATGGTGTTTGGTCTCAGGACACAGGGCTCCCTATGCATAGTAGTTCCTTTAGAGGAATGCCATGGACAAATATCCTACACTTTCTTCTTTCACTTCATTGTTATATCTGAGCTGATGTCATATGACATGGAATACCCTTTTGGTCAGTTTTGACTGTGTGCCCTCCCGAGGTCTTTCCCATCCCTCACCATACTCTTATGGTGGGGATATGTTACAAAAACACAGCCAGCAGTACTTGTTCAGCGGTAGCCAAAACACTGGTGTGTTACCAACTACTGCTGCAAAACACAGCACTAGAAGGATACTTTGAGAAGAATTAACTTCAGTTCAACTGAACCAAATACAACCTGGAATATATGGGAATTATGATGTCTAAATGTGTTTTTCTGTCGGTTTTTTGCACCACATATTTTCTTTTCTTGCATCACATATTTTTCACTATAGTGTAAAAACAGTTATTGCCACTTAGAGGCACATTGACAAACTTGAGAGACGAGACCATGCAAACCTCATGAAGTTCACCAAGGCCAAGTGCAAGGTCTGGGACATGGACTGGGGCAATCACAAGTGCAAATGCAGACCAAGTGATGAATGGATTGAGAACAGTGATATGGAGAAGAACTTGAAAGTGCTGGTGTATGAAAAAGTGAACATGAACGGGCAATGAGAGCTCACAGTGCAGAAAACCAAATGTATTCTAGGCTATATCAAGAAAGGTGTGGCCAGCAAGTGAAATTATTCTACCCCTCCACTCTGCTCTGGTGAGACCTCATCTGGAGTACAGTGTCTAGTTCTGGGATCCTTCAAGTCAGAGACTTGCTTGAATGAGTCTAGAGGAAAACTGAGAAGATCTTAAGGGGGCTGGAACACCTATTCCATGAAGAGAGGCTAGGAGAATTAGGATTGATGGTGAAGAGAAAGCTCCAATGAAATCTCATAGCAGCCTTCCACTACCTACAGAAAATATAGGGAGGGAGCCTTTATCAGGGATTGTAGTGACAGGATGAAGGGTAAGAGTTTCAAACTGAAAGAAGGTAGATTAAGATTACATATTACAAAGGAATTTTTACTATGACCTTGGTGAGACACTTCCTAGAAGTGTTCAAGGCCAGGTTTGAGCTTGGGCTTTGAGCAACCTTATCTAATGAAATGTGCCCCTGTCCATGGCAGAAGGATTTGAACTAGAGGATCTTTAAGGTTTCTTAATGCCCAGATCATATTGTGATTCTGTTATATGATATTATAAAATCTGCATCAGAGTTCTTCTAATTGTTCTATTGTTCTAAGTGTTGTTGCCATGAGAAAACACAGAGGTGTGCCTCTGTAAAACTTATGAGTTTATACCTATGAGGGAAATGAAACATATCTCCACGTCACCCTGGTTGTCTGGAAAACCAGCTTATTCTGAAATACATACGTTTCACACATATGTTTCAGAAACACTGTGTAGTTGCTGCAGTAGTGTGGTGATTGTGAAAGGAATGAGCAGTTGCTACCACTACCTTTCTGGGTTTTCAACTCTGTTTTTGTGTGTGTTTATAAAAAGGCAGAAACCTGTAGGTATCACATATATACATATATTGTGAAATATCTCACACTTCAGTACAATAAACAATAAATTACTCTGTAGCATGTAATACAGGAATGTGTACTTCATAAAGTAATAAATTTCTATGCCATTGTTCCTGTACCAACAAAGGCAATGATGTGTCAATATTGCACAAAATCTCTGTATCTACAATCCATGTCTCCATGTGAAAAAAACTCAAACAACTAAACCAAACAAACCTCTACATCACAAACGTAATGAAACCTCCCAAACCCGAACATACCCTTAGAAGAATGTGGATATTGTTTACTTAGTATTATAATTGTATAAGTATATAAAATTTATAATTGTGCAGATATGCCTCATGCAGACCCTGGTAAGGAGCCCCTTCTCACTGTATCAGAGGTTCTATGATTTGTAGGTTCCATTGAACTGTAGGTTCCCTCAGTGGGATTTTCAGTTGTTCAACTCCAATTTCATTGAACATTAGCATCATGGTGTATGAAGATGTGGTGGAAGGGCTAAATTATACCTGAATACCCATCTTGCCCCACCGCCTCCCTTCTCCCCTTCTTCCCAGGTGGAAGAAGCGGGAAAGCAGACAAAAGCCTTGACAACCTTTCAGTCTACCGTAGAGACACCATATTTACCACACACACTGCTTTGTCTCTGGTAAACAAAGGTCATGGTGCTAGGTTTATGCATCTCCCTTTTTTTTTGGTGAGGTAACTTGGGATTGGTTCCAGGAATGTTTTTTGTCTGTTGCTATTGGTCAAAAACACTCAGTCAGAACTGTTAAAAACCCCAACCAACTCATTTGTTTGCTGCTACTGTTATTATTTTGTCTGCTACCTGTCGGCATTGCTTTGCATCACATGGCGGGGGACTTGTCTTTCCCCACAAATGGCAGACCTGATCCTACCTGTCTGTTGCACTGAACTAAGGGACTGCAGGGCTTGCCCCGTGCTGGGGTACAGCTGTCGCCTGAGCTCAGCCCAGCCCCAGACCGTTTGATGCTGGCTGAGCTCAAGAAACAGCCTCGCAGCAGCTTCGTGACACCGGGGCTTGCTGGCCCGCTGCTCTAGATCGAGAGCTGATCCCTTTGCCAAGCACCACAACCGATTGTACTGCTCCAGTCTGGAAATCAGGATCTTGCTTTGTCCAGGGGTTGACTGCTCTGATAACCTCCTGAGAGCCACAGATTTGCCTCGTGTCCGTGGATCTCTCTGTCAATGTGTTCCATTGGAATTATGCAAGCAGTGAAACCACATCGCATCACCGTCACGTGGCAGGCCACCACGCAGTAGGGACTGTATTTTTCTTCATTTAAGTTTCTATTCATACTTTCAGGTTATTAATACTGAGGCTCCAACCAGTGAGTAAATTGACTCTCTTTTCTGAAGTTCATGGAAGTTTATGTTTAGCCTTAAGGCAGCAGTTTGTGCTGCAGGACTCTCTAGCTCTTTACATTTTCTAAACGTCTCTTAAAATCATTTAAATTAACTTGATTAAATATATATACATTCTGCAAAGAGAGTTTTACTGACTGCATATTAGAATCGGTGTGTGAAGTTGGGAAAATTTTCTTTATTTAATAAAAATATTTAATCTTTTTATATCAGCCTCGTTACAATTCATTTATAACCCAGATTCAAACCCCTCCTTAACAGAAGATAACAGAATCTTTATCTGTTGATATATTTGTATCTGTGTCTCTGTATTGATACTTTTGTATATATTCATGTGTGTGCGCACATGTGTGCATATACATATACAGATAAATAGTTGTCTGCATATATTACATGTTTACATGAGTACAGGTTATTTGTTAAAATAATAAGGGAATGTATACGCATATCTGAACAATGAAAAAAGATATCTATTTACACAGATAGAAAAACAGAGAAGCTACTGAAATATCTGGGACACGTGTATGAAGAAATGCCTGTGAAACAGCAAATGAGAAAATATTTTGGAATCTGAGCAGAACATTCACACCAGAGGAGAATGAAATGTGTTCTGCCTTAACTCTAATCTTTCAACCGAGGAAAACAGAGCAAAGAAGGTATAATTCTTCATACTATTTTGATTTTACTTTTTTCTTTGCCTTTCTCTGCCTTCCTTTAAATTTGCTTTCCAGCACAGCTGCTGACAATATGTCTCTTTTGTGGTGTTGGGTAACACTCTGTTCTGGTGATTTTATTGCTTGAAGTGACACAGACAGAAACTTATGGTATGAAAATAATAATAAATTTACCCACAAATATAAAGCTTTTTTTTTTTTTTCTTCCTGTTAAAGCAAACAACTGAACCAAACCAAACCAAACCAAACTAAATCAAGATCTAGCACCCAAACCAAATTTTAAAAAATCCCTGCAAAACCCCTCAGAGAAACACATTTTGATGCTATATGTACAATTTAGAAAACATTGACTTCAACTCAAACCATTATCTGCTTTATTCCAACAGCTGACTGACAATATGTTTTGGTAACTAGTGATACTGCTAATACATGTTTAGTAATTGTCACATTCAACTGATTTAATATGTGCTAAATGGAAAACAATTTTGAGTGATTATTTGGAAAACCAAGGAAAGGTAAGTTGGAAAAAAAAAGAATACTCACAAACAGCTAAAATAACTCATCTATGGCCTCTGAGTATGAAAAGAAAACATACCTTGATGACCATTACCTTGATGACCATTACATTTTTCACTTTTTCTCTGCCTAATTTTGGAATTGCCTCCATTCATTTTTGCTCTGTTAAAAAGCAGGTAGGGAAAATGGCAACTAAAAACATGAAGAGGAGAGAAAAGAAAAAAAAATATTTTAAAATGTGCAGAAATGAAGGAAGGTTCTGTTATACATTTTCACATTAGGTAGAAAATGTACTAAAAAAGATTCAGAAAGAACTCTGCTGAAAAGAGATAGACATGCATCGACAGAATGCAGCAGAAAAGTCTGTGCCACCATGCTGTGATAAAGCAATCATAGCTGACTATCATCTGTCTGTCTTTTTTGTGAATTTTCCTGAACCAATAATCCATGTGATTGAATATCATGGTGCTTCATGCAGAACAGGTTTTGTTAATGTGGGCTTCCCTCCATTGCATGGTTATGAAGATATTTATTATTGCTAGGTTCAACACAAGGAATTTGCTCCTAGTTTTTAACAAAAAAGCTTTATTGCTAAAATTGATGGGTTGGAAAAATGTGAAAGTATGTCTGTGTCTGAAATATAAGGACATGGCAGTAATAGCATCTGCAGATTATTCGGATGCAAAGGTAACATTGTTCACTAGTGTTCTCTGAGCTATGAAATGTGTGTGATTTAATGTGAAAATGTGCTATTGCATTAGCATGACTACTAAAGGTATGCATATCTATTTTCAAGTGTGCCAAAGCACTTAGTCATACCAATGAGTGATATACAGGATTCAGCAATGCTTTCAAATATGATGAAGTCTACCTTAATTGCCTTGTAGCCAATATTTGAGCCTTAGTTTTCTATAGTGAGCTAATATTCTATAGTGATCTAATATTAGCTCATCTCACTAAAACCTGGTCAGTAGTAGTCACAAGATTGCCTCAGCTTTGCATGACATGCATCTTTAATCAGTTTAGGAAATTAAAGGTGGTCACAGTCCCTACTAAGCAAGGAAGTCCTTGGTTTAATACTAAGGCATGTAGCTGGGTAGGCATCTTCACATATCTTCAGAAAAGAGGAAAGTAAAATGAAATATTAATGTTTTCATCATTTTCTTGGGGGAAAAGAATCAAGTCATTGATAATCCCAGGTAATTCTGGCTTAGTGGTAGATGTGAATTTTTTTTCTTTTTTTTTTTTTTTTCTTTTTCTCCAGCATATCCCTGTCCCTCTTAAACTGGGGAGCTCAAAACTGAATGCAGAACTCAAGATGAGGTCTCACCAGGGTAGAGTAGAGGGGAGGAGAACCTCCCTTGATCTGTTGGATACACTCTTCTTAATACACCCCAGGATCCCATTTGCCTTCTTGGCCACAAGGGCACATTACTGTCACATGGATAACTTGTTAGCCACCAGCACTCCCAGGCCCTGCTCCAAAGGGCTGCTCTCCACCAGAGAGAGCAGCTGCTCTCCACCAGTCTTGAAGCCAAGAGTTGAGCAGATGAGTCTTCCTCATTCTTTCTGTGTTAGTCTCTTCAACAAGGACGATGGAAGAGAATACTACCTGTGCTCCCACTCCCTTAACCAGTTGACCCAAGGCCCTGAAGTCTTTTGTGATAGCCTTCAATTTTCTTCTTCCAAGGTCATCATTCTCTCTCTGGAATAATGGGTAGTAATCTGTGGACTGTACCAGGGAGGAAAGCTGCCTTATCACATCCTTGACCTGGGCCCCTGGTAGACAGCAGACGTCCCCTTGGAGTAGGTCAGGTCTGCATATTTGGCCTTCTGTTCCTTTCAAAAGGGAGTCTCCTGTGACAAGGACTTTTCCCTTCTTTTTGATATAAGATGTTTTTATGGTGGGCTTAGGCTTCCTTAATTTTTGGGATTACCTCCAAGACAGATGATTCACCTTCCTCACTGTCCAGTTGTACATAAAGGACATCAAACCTGTCCTGTAAAGGCACCTGGGGGGCACTGTTAATAACTGAAGTGGCACTCCTAGCATGGTAGGTGAGAACTTGTTAGCACAGCCCCACGTTGAGGGATTGGGGGGAGTTTGGAGGGTGGGAGGTGAACAAGGCAGGAATTTGTTTACTGTCTTGACCATGGACTTGCCTCCACTCCCTCTTTTCCTTTAGGTTACTGGCCACAATCTGGCAGGAGGAGGCTACAGAGGGTACTTGGCTCTCAGTATCTTTTAATGGGTAATCCAGTCTCTCCATTGGGGTGGTCAGAACCTGGCATCACCTGTCTATCTCATCTTCTGCATCCCTGATTCTTCTAAGTCTGTGAACTTCATCCTTTAATCTTTCAACCTCATCTTCTATCTGTGCTGCTCATTTGAGTAGAAAACCTACCTGCTCAGAGTGTGTGCAGCTCCCTGGTACCAAGGAAAGACTGAGGCATTCAATGTAGCCAGCGATCTGCATCATAGCCTGCTTCATTTCATCCTCTGTGTTTCCACCTCCATCTTAGTTGGCACCAGGAGTTTGCCTTTTTTCTGCTGGGTGGAGACCATTATGCTTACCTGATATGGTGTTGTGGTTTGCAGGTGAGTAGGTTAGGTTTGAGGGTTTTTTTATTGGATTTTTTTGTTTGTTTTTGTTGTTTGTTTTTCCCCTCACCCCACACACACTACTTGCCATGTTCCAGTGAGCAGTCCAGCTTTCCTGTTGCAGTTCTCGTGCCAGAATGAGGGTCTCGCACTAATTGGCATTTAAATTTCGCACGGTTCCCTGGCAACACCACCCAGCCAAGCCACTTTCCGAGCAGGTGTGCTGAGGACAGCCCTTGCTGGTCCTGCTCATTCCCTGGGGTTCTTCCACCCTCAGAAATCCCTCAAGAGTACCCAAAAAGCTCAAAGAGCAAACCTAAATTAAAGCACAGCTCAGCTAACTGTTACTGAGGATTTCCTGCTGTTGTTCTCACACTGGAATGATGAAGTTGGATATCTGGAGTTTTTAATCTATAGTGGCAATGAGGTGACTTTTACTCACTATCAGATGTCCATATTCAGCCAGTCCCTCACTCTCTCTTCTCACAGGATGAACCAGAACCAATAAGTTCTTAAACACACTGACAGGTCTGACCATCTTGGCTGAAGGGCTGTATCCTGTAGTGGGTCTGTTAGAGCCAGCTGGAGTAGGCTGTGTCCAGCACAGAGCATCTGACAGAGGCCATCCGCATGGCCAACTCTACCAGCATCAGGGCACTTTTACTCAGTGCAACATTCCACATGAGGGTTGCATTGAAATGCACTGGCCCAGAAGCATCTATTTATCGTGAATTAATGGCAACAATCAAAGATCCTTTACAGTGAGGGTGGTGAGACACTGGAACAGGTTGCCCAGGGAGGTCGTGGGTGCTCCCTCCCTGGAGGTGTTCAAGGTCAGATTGGATGAGGCCTTGAGTGAGCTGTACTAGTGGGAGGTGTCCCTGCCTGTGGTAGGGGCTTGGAACTAGATGATCCTTGAGGTCCCTTCCAACCTTACCATTCCATGATTCTATGATTCTATTGACTAATTATCTTTACTCACCAACAAAAAATGCTTTCTGAGGGAGGAGCAGATGAGATTTTTTTCAGATTGTGCACACACATCTCTGGATAACTGCAAGTGTTCTTTCACACAGGATGGAGAGAGATTTTGCTGAGAGAGTGGCAAGCATGAAGTGATCCAAAGGCACTTTGCATCTTTGACAGTGCAAGAACAAGGGTTGTAATCCTGTTTTAATTTTGTGACAGAGAATGTACATTATGAAAACTAGTAAACAGTAAAAAGTTATCTAAACATTGGCATTGCATGCTTACTTGCAATGGTTATGCATAACTAGAACTAGGGTTAAGGGAAGATAAGATTCGGTGTACTTAGAAGGAAGAAATTAGGTAGGTTACATATTAATGTTAGCTGGAAAATCGGTGATTTTCTTTCTAATTAGTAATTTAAGACTAAATTTTATTAGTAACAAACTAAGGAAATGTACAAGTTAAATCAGCATTTTGGCTTAGATTCTTGGTTTTTTCTTAATTCTTCTGTATATGTAAGAATGGAAGTAGTTGCACTGTTTTTAATGATGTACACAAACAACTGTTATTCACAAACTAAGATGATGGTCATGTTCTTTTTGTGTTCCCATCAGCCAGAAATCTCCTGTGGTTTATTTAAAGAAAGTGATTACACAGGAATAAGTGACAATTAACTAGGTAGTGCCTAGAATTTATTTAATTTGCTAACTCTCTCAATTAATCATGTAAATATCTCCAGTTGTGTGTGTCCAGCAGGTCTAGGGAGGTTCTTTTCCCCCTCTACTCTGCCCTGGTGATACCACATCCCTAATACTGGGTCCATTTTTGGGCACCCCACTCAAAGGAGACAGGGATCTGATAGAGAGGATCTAACAGAGAGCTACCAGTATGATTGCAGGACTGGAACATCTCTCCTATGAAGAAATGAGGCTGTTCAGTCTTGAGAAGAGAAGGCTAAGAGGAGATCTTATCAAAGTCTATAAACATCTGAAGGGTGGGTGTCAAGATGAAGGTGATAGTCTCTTTTCTGTAGTGGGCAGTGATAGGACAAGAAACAAAAGGAAGCAGGATAGGACACAACAAGGTCCACCTCAAGATGAGGAGACAATTCTTTACACGGAGGGTGATGAGGGTGGTAAGGGTATATTGGA
>VWZE01004804.1:3609-21357 GCA_013396675.1 Eubucco bourcierii | reverse complement strand
GTGAGACCCTGGCACAGGTTGCTCAGGGAGGCTGTGGCTGCCCCTTTCCTGGAGGTGGTTGAGGCCAGGCTGGATGAGGCCTTGAGCAAGCTGTGCTGGTGGGAGGTGTCCTTGCCCATGGCAGGAGGTTGGCACTGGATGATCTTCAACCCAACCCAATCTATGCATCTGTTAATCTTACCCAAAGTGGAAGCTAGCACAGAAACTGCTGCTCCTTACAGGCTGTCAGCTGGGAGTCCCAAAGCTGCATCCAGAAGGTGCAGTTGCAGTGAGGTGTGATGGAGCTGCAGGGACAGCTCCAAGCCCTGCAGCCAGCAAAACCTCACAGACAGCTGAAGGCACAGCTGGAGGCTGTTGGTGTGCTGTAAGAATTGGGCATCATCCCCTCCAGAAGACTTGTGTCAGCACAGAGGGGGTCACAAAGAGCAAGTTGCCTGCTTCCAAACGTTTTAAGCTCCAAAATTAATTCCTTGAGGTCTAAATGTTTGTTTTTGGTTTTTTTGTTTTTTTTTTTTTTTTTTTTTTTTTGGCAGAGCTCATTGTTCTAGTGTCTGAAAGCTGGGAAGGTCTCTTTTCAGCACCTCACAGTCTCAGCAGGCAAAGGTGCAAGCAACAGAATCTCACAGAGTGATTTGGAGGTGGAAATGTGATAGGGAGAGAGTTTAGTTCCAGCTCTGGGCACTGGCACACTTGAACAAATCACAGCATTTCCACTGATTAAATTTAGGGTGAGAGGATTCCAACTCACTGCAGGTTGGGAGAAATCTGAAATCTCATCAAGATTTTCATTGGTATCAAAACAGATTAAGAAACAAGAGTAAAGATCTGCTGCAGGTCTTTTCTGACACACAGGATGGTTCTTGAGTAAAGATCTGCTGCAGGTCTTTTCTGACACANAAACAAGAGTAAAGATCTGCTGCAGGTCTTTTCTGACACACAGGATGGTTCTTGAGTAAAGATCTGCTGCAGGTCTTTTCTGACACACAGGATGTTTCTTTTTCTTTTTCTTTTTCTTTTTCTTTTTTCTTTTTTTTTTTTTCGAAAAGCCAAGATGAAGATGGAACCAGAAACACAACTTTTGGTTTCAGAACCCAGAGTGCCAGGCTGCCAAGCATCATCTACTCCAGCCCTTCTGGGGCTGCCCCCTCCCTGGAGGTGTTCAAGGCCAGGTGGGATGAGGCCTTGAGCAACCTGTGCTGGTGGGAGGTGTCCCTGCCCATGGCAGGGGGTTGGCACTGGATGGTCTTTGGAGCTCCAACCAAAACTGATGTGGGAGTGTTTAGATGTTCAGGATGCTCACTGAAAGCCTCTCAAGCATCTCTGAGCTGGCAGAGGAGGAGCTGCCAGGCTGGGGTTGCCCTGCTGCCTGTAAGGAGTGCTGGGGGCTGCAGGGCACTGCCCTGCCTCAGAAGGCCTCAAGCTGGGTGCTGTGCTCATGCTCCCTCCCAGGCTCTTCTGTACCACATGGAGCTGCTTGGTGTCCCCTGCCACTGTGTCCTGAGTGGGGCACTGGGCCTTGGCCAGCCTGGGTGACATGGTGGGGACACAGGGGGCTGTCAGCACCAGTGGCTGGGGTCTGAAGGTTGGGGTCTTGCTTTGAGTGTGTCTGACCCCCAGAGGCCCTGGAGACTGTGTCTGGGGGCCTGAGAAGAGCAAAGCAGTCACAGTCTCTGGTAGCCTTGCTCAGGGGATGCACAGCAGTGCTGCTCCAGCACCAGCCATGGCACAGAACCCAGAGTGCCAGGCTGGGAGGGACCCCAAGGCTCACCTGCTGCAGCCCTTCTCGGGGCAGTGCAGCTGGCATCAGCTGGCCCAGCAGCCTGGCAGGCTGAGGCTGCAAACTGCCCCATGCAGGGCACTGCTCTGCTTCCCTTGGGAGCTGACTGCAGTGTCTGACTATGCTCATGGGGGAACCAGTGGGGATGTCCTCAGCAGCCCTTGTCTTTGCCATGGCACTCCTGGTACCAGGGGAGTCTCCATCCTGTTGGTAGCCACCCTTGATGTGCTGCTCCATGGTGATAAGGCCTGCCCTGAGCCTTCTCTTCTGCAGGCTGAACAGCCCCAGCTCTCTCAGCCCTTCCTCACATGGCAGAGCTGCCAGGGCTCTAAGCATAACATTAATCACTTCTTAAAACAGCAGAGAGCAGCTCCTGCTTTTCTTGCAGCCAGTCCTCAGGGCAATGCATGGTTGCACCTTCTGGCTCTTTACAGCTCCCTGAAAGGAGGCTGCAATGAGCTGGGGTTGGGCTCTGCTCCCTACTGTCAGGTGGTAGGACAAGAGGAAATGTGCTGAAGTTGTGCCAGGGCAGGGTTAGGTTGGAGATGAGGAAAAATTTCTTTGCTGCAGGAGTGGTCAGGGATTGGCAGAGGCTGCCCAGGGAGGTGGTGGAGTCCCCATGCCTGGAGCTGTTCCAAACCCATGTGGCCATGGCTCTTGGGGCCATGGTTTGGTGGCTGTGGTGGGGTTGGGTTGCTGGCTGGACTGAGGGATCTCAGAGAGCTTCTGCAGCTCAAACCGTTCTGTGGTTCTGTGTGATTTAGGTGTGGCTGAGCTGGTCCTGTTCCTGTGAGCCATGGAAATGTTTGCTCAGCAGGTGGAATTTGGGAAGGAAAGTCTGTGCCAGAGCTGATGGCCAAGGGGGTTGATAAGAGGCTCCCACTGCAGGGAGGAAGGTCAGCACTGGTGGCTGAGGCAGGAGGGGTTGGTCAAACCAGCCCCTCCAGGTGTGTGCTGCAGGGAGGGAGCTTCCCTCCAGAGCTCTGATCCTCCTCCTTCCCAGTCAGCTCACCTGAAGCCCCAGCTTGGGCACAGCACCCTTTGGGTGACCACAGGCACAGGTCCCAAAGCTGCTGCCTGGGCTGGCAGTGCCGAGGCTCCTGGGGAGGGCTGAGCTTTGCAGCTCTCGGGGAGAGACAATAGATGGAGGTGAGTGGCACAAAGGCACCGCAGGTTTGTTGCTGGAGGAGAAGCCAGGCAGGAGCAGAGGAGGGCAGTGTCCTACAGGCAGCTTGGGGAGGTTGTTCTCCTCAGCATTCACTGCCACAGTCCCTCCCTCCCAGCCTGGATTCTGCCTTTCCCCCTCGTCCTCGCCGCCGCCTTTGCCCCTCCCCGTCCTCGTCGCCGCCGCCTTTGCCCCTCCTCGTCCTCGTCGCCGCCGCCTTTGCCCCTCCTCGTCCTCGTCGCCGCCGCCTTTGCCCCTCCTCGTCCTCGTCGCCGCCGCCTTTGCCCCTCCTCGTCCTCGTCGCCGCCGCCTTTGCCCCTCGTCCATCTGTCAGCTCCATCAAGATAAAATTTCACCAGGTCCACCTAGGATAATATTTTTATACAATGCTTGAGGGCTTCAGAGAAACAGTTTTAGCATAAAACTAACAGGTTCTGTCCTGTGTGTCCAGAGCCTGGAGAGAATCATAGAAGAGAATCATAGAGTGGGAAGGTTGGAAGGGACCTCAAGGATCAGCCAATTCCAACCCCCTGCCATAGGCAGGGACACCTCCCACTAGCACAGCGCACTCAAGGCCTCATCCAGCCTGGACTGGAACACCTCAAGGGAGGTGCTCCACAACCACCCAATGGGATCAAAGATCAAAGCTCGCATTGGGTGATTCTGTGCTCCACAACCTCCCTGGGCAACCTGTGCCAGTCTCTCACCACCCTCACTGCAAACAACTTCCTCCTAACATCCACTTTCAATCTCCCCTCTGCCACTCCAAACCCATTCCCCTTGTCCTGGCATTCCCAGCCCTTGTCAATAGTCCCTCCCCAGCCTTCCTGGAGCCCACTTCAGATCTTGCAAGGCCACTCCAAGGTCTCCTGGGAGCCTTCTCCTCTCCAGGCTGCAGAGCCCCAACTCTCTCAGCCTGTCCTCATAGGAGAGAATCCCAGACCTGGCTCTGTGATTGGAAGCTCATCCAGCCCAGCCCCACCATGGCCACCAAACCATGGCCCTAGTGCCATGACCACACCAACTGGAACAGCTCCAGGCATGGGGACTCCACCACCTCCCTGGGCAGCCTCTGCCAATCCCTGACCACTCTTGCAGCAAAGAATTTTTTCCTCATCTCCAACCTAACCCTCCCCTGGCACCATTCCAGG
Source organism: Eubucco bourcierii (assembly GCA_013396675.1). Lineage (NCBI taxonomy): Eukaryota > Metazoa > Chordata > Aves > Piciformes > Ramphastidae > Eubucco > Eubucco bourcierii. Next base: position 17,264 of record VWZE01004804.1, on the reverse strand, counting down.
CTATTTCCTCTCCTCTCGCCTGAGCTAGGCAGCAGGACCCAACCCCAGCTCACTGCAGCCTCCTTTCAGGGAGCTGCAGAGCAATGAGCTCTGCCCTCAGCCTCCTCTGCTCCATACTGCACACCCCCAGCTCCCTCAGCAACTCCTCCCCAGCCCTCTTCTCCAGACTCTTCCCCAGCTTTGGTGCCCTTCTCTGGCCCTACTCCAGGCCCTCAATGTCCTTCTTGCATTGAGGGCCTCAAACCTGAGTCCAGCACTCAAGCTGTGGCGTCTCCAGTGCTGATTCCTAGGGCACAATCCCTGCCCTGCTCCTGCTGAACCAGGCCATGCTGGTGCCCTTCTTGCCCACCTGGGCACTGCTGGCTCATCTCCAGCTACTGCCACCCAGCACCCTCAGGTCCTTCTCTGGCCAAGTTTCCAACCACTCTACCCCCAACCTGGAGCCTTCCTGGGGTTGTTGTGATCCATGCACAGGACCCAGCACTTGGACCTGTTGAACCTCATCCCACTGACCTTGGCCCATGGATCCAGCTTAGCCAGGTCCCTCTGCAGAGCCTCCCTGCCCTCAAGCAGACCAACAATGCCACCCAGCTTAGTGTCTGAGCTTTGTTTACAGTGCTTGAGAACAATCTTCCCCTGCAGCTTTGTTTATCATCAACCTGCTCTTGGTTCCTGTACCGTTGGAATAATTGTGTGTGCTCAGCTTAGAAAAGCTGATGTAGGCTGCTGGTCAAATATTTGCACAGTTGGGATTTTCCTAACAGTTTCCTCGAGCTTGTAGCAGGAGTTCATCCAACCTGGCCTTGAAGACCTCCAGGGAGGTTTGTGGAGCACAGAAGACCTCCAGGGAGGTTGTGGAGCACAGAATCACCCAACGTGATCAAAGATCATGTTGGGTGATTCTGTGCTCCATAACCTCCCTGAGCAACCTGTGCCAATGTCTCACCACCCTCACTCTAAAGAGTTTCTTCCTCATCTTCAGTCTCAAGCTGTCCTCAAGTTTTTTGGTTTTTAATGACAGGTCAGCTCCTCCCCCACCCCTCAAGGGTTGGGTCACTCTGCTGTAAGGTGATGTAAGTCCCTGGGCATGTTTGTTATGATAATGACTTCAGATTTCTCCTCTCTCACAGTCCCCATCCTGCTCTTTCTGAAATCCCCTCAGCTTCCTACCCTGGCACCTCTGGGCAAGTGAACATCTTTGGCTTCAGTTCTCCACAGCCAATTGGTGTCTCCTCTTGTCAGTGTCTCATTCTCCATCTATTACATCTCCATCCTCTCCTCCAGCCCTGCTCTATCTCCTCCTCCTCACCTGCTCCATCTCTGTCCTCTCTTCCACTCCACCTCCTCCACCCCTGCTCCACCTCCTCCTCTCCAGCTCCTCCTCTCCAGCTCCGTCCTCCCTTCGGTCCCAGCTCCGTCCTCCCTTCGGTCCCAGCTCCATCTCCCCCTCTATTTCCTGCCCCCTGTGCCCCCAGGTGGGTGCTGCCTTCTTCAACCCTAATCATGTTCACACCCTCAGCCTGTCTGTGCCCTGCCACCCAAAACCAGTTCATGTCCCCTGCAGGTTCCACAGGCCCACAGGATGTAAGGGTTGAAAGTGACCTCTGGAGAGTTTCCAGTCCAAGCCCTGCCAGAGCAGGAGCAGAGAATCCAGCACAGGTCACACAGGAACACATCCAGACAGGGCTGGGAAGGCTCCAGGGAAGGAGACTTCACAACCTCTCTGGGCAGCCTGTGCCAGGGCTCTGGGACCCTCACACTCAAGAAGTTCTTCCCCATGCTGAGCTGCAACTTCCTGTGCTGCAGTTTCCATCCATTGCCTCTTGTCCTATCCCAGGGCACAGGTGAGCAGAGCCTGTCCCTGTCCCCCCCTTCCTGACCCCTAGGCCTCAGATATTTGTAGATGTTGATCAGATCCCTCTCAGCCTTCTCTCCAGAGTCTCAGCCCCAGGGCTCTCAACCTCTCCTCACCAGGCAGTGCTGCAGCCCCTGCAGCATCCTTGCAGCCCTCCCTTGGCCTCTCTCCAGCAGATCCCTGTCCCTCCTGAACTGGGGAGCAGTATTCCAGGTGGGGTCTCACAGAGGCAGAGCAGAGGAGGAGGAGAACCTCCCTGGCTGTGCTGCCCACACTCCTCCTAACACACCCCAGGACACCAGAGGGCACATTGCTGCCCATTCAGAGCTTGTTTGTTTACACAGTTCCTCATTCTCATTCAGAGCAGTGTCTGGAAGGGTCCTTCTGGGTCAGTGTCTGCAGCTCCCTGAGTGCAAGCTGCCTGTGAAGTGCTCAAGCTGCAGTGGCACAGCCTTGGAAGAGTGCTGAGCCTGCTGCAAGGCAGAGCTGCCAGTGCAGCCCAACTTTGTCAGGGCAAACAGCCTGCAAGGAGGGGGAAAAAAAGGCCCTTCAGAGCTGCCTTGTCAGTGTCTTGTCTCTGTGTTGTTTTGGTTTGTTGGGAGGCTTTTTGCCTTTTCTTTTTTTTGGTTTTGTTTTCTTTGTTTTAATGCTTGAATTGCAGCCCAGTCAGAAATGCTGCTTCTGATTGCACTGCTGGGTAAGAAACAAGACTAAAATGGATGAGCTTCAGGCACTGCAGAGATCTGCCAGCCTGCCATTACCGTGGGTCCCCAGCCAGAGGAGTTACTTCCAGGCTAAGCTGTGTCAGGGACTTTGCTTTGTCCTGTGCAGAGGTTGGGGATTGGTTCTGGTGCCCTGCCTGGGCCTGAAGTGAGACTTGGTTTGTTTGAAAACTTGGCAGACCTCCAGCACCTCAACATTTCCTCCAGAGGTACTGAAAACTCAGCTGGGGCTTAATATTTCTTAGGTACTGATTTGCTGGGTTCATGAAATCACAGAATGGAAGGGGCTGGAAGGCATCTCAGGAGATAGAGTCCAACCCCCTGCCAGAGCAGGAGACTCCACAGCCTCTCTGGGCAGCCTGCTCCAGGCTCCAGCACCCTCACACCAAACAACTTTCTCCTCATGCTGAGCTGCAACCTCCTGGGCTCCAGCTGGTACCTGCTGTGCCTTGTGCTGTCACTGGGCACCACCACACAGAGCCTGGCACCTTCATCCTGGCACCCACCCCTCAGGTACTGACAGACATTGCTCAGCTCCCTCTCAGCCTTCTCCTCTCCACACTCCCCAGCCCCAGGGCTCTCAGCCTTTCTCCACAGCAGAGCTGTTCCAGTCCCTTCAGCATCCTCACAGCCTCCACTGCACTCTCCCCAGCAGGTCTCTGTCTCTGCTCAACTGGGCAGCCCCAAACTGGGCACAGCATTGCAGCTGTGGCCTCAGCAGGGCAGAGCAGAGGGGCAGCAGAACCTCCCTAGCCCTGCTGGCCACACTTCTCTTGCTGCCCCCAGGCTGCCCTCTTGGCCCCAGGGGCACATTGGTGCCCCATGCAGAACTTGCTGCCCACCAGCACTCCATGGAGCTGGAGTCTGAGGGTGAGGGCATGCTGCAGGGATGTGTTAAAGATGAGTGTGGAGGGCCTGGACACAAGTCAGAGCTGCTGTGGGTGTGAGTCTCTCAGAAGGTGCTGTCATGCAGGGCTGCAGTGGTAAGAGCTGGGAGCAGGAAACCAGAGTGCCTTACAGCATGGCACCAGCTGGTGGCATCCAGCCAGGGCCTTCTACTGGTTTGAGTTTAGCTTATCAGGGAAAACCAATACAGTGATAGTAGGATGCCTTCCCCTCTGCCCCCTCTTTTGGAAAGGGGGAAGGAAAGGAGGAGACAGAAGAGGTAAAAGCACCCCAAGAACAGTCTGACTGTGATTTGGAAGGTAAAAGAAAACTTTAACAACAAATAAAAGGTATTTAAGGTAGGGGAGTTACAAATAGGTGTAGGGAAGGGAAAACAAGACACAAAATACATATCCAAGCAGATGGGTGGCAGTGGGTGGGAGAGATGTGCACTGTGTGGGAGAGGCTGGGCAGGTGGTGGCACAGGAGAGCAGGAACGAGGATGGTGTCAGGCACACAGGCCATGGAGGGAGAGAGCAACAGGAAGCTCCTCTGTTTATACAGGGGGTCCAGACAGGCAGTGGGGGTGGGCTAAACACTACACCTGGGGTCAGGTTCTGACCACTCCCCACACCCAGGAGGGTTAACCCTTTACAGGGCTTCAGCTCCTCTGCTCTCCTGTGGCAGCCTAGAGGGGGGTCCTGAGCACAACTGCTGGTTTGCAGAGTGCAGACAGCTCCCTTGAGAGCTGCAGTTGGAGTTGGTGAAGCCTGGGTGGCAGGCAGAGTGCCTGTGCCTGCAGCTCTGACAGCTCTGTCTGCACCCTGCAGGTCTCTGGTGATTATCAGCACCCTGGATGGACGAATTGCTGCCCTGGACCCCGAGAACCACGGCAGGAAGCAGTGGGATCTGGACCTGGGCTCAGGTTCTCTGGTGTCATCCAGCCTCAGTAAACCAGAGGTAAGGCTAAAGCTTGGGAAGCAGAGTGCTAAGAGATCAGGTGAATGCAACTTCTTGCATGTCTCAGGATCCTGAAGTCATTCAGCTTGGAAAAGCCCTTTGAGATCATCAGGTCCAAAAGGTTAACCCTGCTCTGCCAAGTTCACCACTAAAAGCAGGTCTTGAGAGACCAGGGTAGAGTGACAGAATTGTTTGGGCTGGAAAAGCCCTCTAAGAGCAACTGAGTCTCACCCAACCCCACCATGGCCCTGGGTGACATGGGCACAGGTTTCCTGAACACCTCCAGGGATGGGGACTCCATCATAGAATGGGAAGGTTGGAAGGGACCTCAAAGCTCAGCCAGTTCCAACCCTCTGGCACAGGCAGGGACACCTCCCACTAGCACAGGGCACTCAAGGCCTCATCCAACCTGGCCTTGAACACCTCCAGGGAGGTTGTGGAGCACAGAAGACCTCCAGGGAGGTTGTGGAGCACAGAAACACCCAACGTGATCTTTGATCACGTTGGCTGATTCTGTGCTCCACAACCTCTCTGGGAAACCTGTGCCAGGGTCTCACCACCCTGAAACCTGTGCCAGGGTCTCACCACCCTCACTGCAAAGAGCTTCATCCTAACATCCACTTTCAATCTCCCATCTGCCAGTCCAATAAGCAATGGTGAAGTCTCCCCTCAGCCTCCTCTTCCCCAGACTAAACAGTCTCACTCCCCTCAGCTGCTCTTCATCAGACTCATTCTCTAGGCCCTTCAACAGCTTCCCTGCAGCCCCTCTTGTAGTGAGGTGCCCAAGACTGAACACAGCACTTGAGGAGTGGCCTCAGCAGTGCTGAGCACAGAGGGACAATCCCTGCCCTGCAGTGCTAAACAGTGCAGCAGCCTTGGTGTGGGTAAAGTTTGGGAGCTGTTGTCAAAGTTGGAGTTGGGAGCAGTTCTGGAACCCCTTTTTTTTGGGGGTGGGGTGTGTGTGCTTACATCATGTTGCCACTCCAACCCAGAGTGTGTCAGTGGCTGAGGTAAGTGATAACTGTCAAACTGGATGATGCAAGTGAGCTTGGGAATTGTTTGCAGCAGCTGAATGAAAACAAGTCCCTGCTAACTGGAAGCCAAGGGGAGGATCATCTGCTCTGCCTTCCTGGGGTGTCTTTTGGCAAGTGCTGCCTTTGGTTTGCTTTCCCCCCCCTGCTCAAGAGAAGCAGAAGTCCTTGTGGCTTAATAAATGCCCAAAGAGCTGTGAGGCTTCTCTCCTAGGTTAAGCAGCCTGGCAGGAAGCACAATGAGCAGTGCTGAAGGTCATCCCCAGGCACTGAGTGCTGCAGGCTTGCATCACTCCTCAGGGCAGAGCTGGGTGCCTTGCCTGGTGCTCATCACACCAGCAATTCAAGTAGAGACTGAGGCTGGAGATGAGAAGGAAGAGTTCTGCTCTTAATTGTACTAAGCATAGAATGGGAAGGTTGGAAGGGACCTCAAAGCTCAGCCAGTTCCAACCCCCTGCCATAGGCAGGGACACCTCCCACTAGCACAGGGCACTCAAGGCCTTGTCCAGCCTGGCCTTGAACACCTCCAGGGAAGTTGTGGAGCACAGAATCACCCAATGGGATCAAAGATCAAAGCTCACATTGGGTGATTCTGTGCTCCAGAGCCTCCCTGGGCAACCTGTGCCAGTCTCTCACCACCCTCACTGCAAACAACTTCCTCCTAACATCCACTTTCAGTCTCCCCTCTGACACTCCAAACCCATTCCCCCTGTCCTGCCATTCCCAGCCCTTGTCAATAGTCCCTCCCCAGCCTTCCTGGAGCCCCCTTCAGATCCTGCAAGGCCACTCCAAGGTCTCCTGGAAGCCTTCTCCTCTGCAGGCTGCAGAGCCCCAACTCTCTCAGCCTGTCCTCACAGCAGAGCTGCTGCAGCCCTCTCAGCATCTTGGTGGCCTCCTCTGCACTGGCTCCAACCCTTCCATGTCCTTCCTCTTCCTTCCTGCACTGAAGAAGTGCAGTGACACCCACAACTCATTCCTGCCTGGAGGTAGGAGTAGATACTCCAGCCAAGGGCACTTGGTGACAGCAGAGTGTGTGGTCCCTACAGGCACACAGCCATGCCCCTTGGAAAAGACTATTGGGATCAAATCCAGCCATGCCCAAAGCAACCAGGGCTGTGCCCAAAGCAGCCAGGGCTGTGCCCAAACCAGGTCCCTCAGCACCACAGCTCTGCCTCTTGGAAACTCCTCCAAGGACAGGGATCCAACCACCTCCCTGGGCAGCCTGTGCTAGGCTTTCACCCTTATGGAAAGCTGCTCTGCAGCCCTCTCAGGTGTTGGAAGGCAGGTCCTTAAGGTGCCCCCAGAGCTTTCTCTTCTGCCCTCAGCCTGCCCTCACAGCAGAGCTGCTCCAGCCCTGGGATCATCTTTGTGGCTTCCTCTGGGCTCACTCCAGCAGCTTTGTGCCCTTCTTGCTCTGGGGATGCCAGAGCTGGAGGCAGGAGTGGAGGTGAGGTCTCGGTAGAGCAGAGCCAAGGGGCATAATCCCCTCTCACCAAATCCCTTCCTGGCCTTCTTGGCCCCTCAGGATTGCCCCCCCAAGGGAATCTGTCCACCAGACTGCAGAAGTAATGAGAATGGTAGCTCCTGAGCCACTCATGGTGCTTCAGCTCCGAGAATGAGTTTGTTATTCATGGATCCAACTGCTTTTGCCTTTTCTGATCTATTTTCCTCTCTAAGTAAAAGCACTACCAGAAGAGCTTTTCCCCAACCACATTGCAGAGCACAACTGAAAAGCCTCAGCTCTGTGAGCAGTGTTTGTGCAGAGCTCTGTGCAGAGGCAGCTGGAGGCTCTGCTCCCTCACCAGAGTGTTCAGTGCTAGGCACTTAGAGTAATGCTCTGGCACCTGTGAGGAGCTGCTGGGCAGCAGCAGTGTGGGCAGCAGGTTGAGGGAGGGGATTCTGCCACTCTGCTCTGGGGAGAGCCCACCTGGGGTCCTCTGTCCAGCTCTGGGGCCCTCAGCATAAGAAGGGGATGGAGCTGCTGGAGAGGGTGCAGAGGAGGCCACCAAGATGCTCAGAGGCTGCAGAAGCTCTGCTGTGGGGACAGACTGGCAGAGTTGGGGCTGTGCAGCCTGGAGAAGAGAAGGCTGCAGGGAGAGCTCAGAGCTGCAGTTCAGTATCTGCAGAGGAGCTGCAGGCAGGCTGGGGAGGGACTGTTCAGAAGGGCTGTGGGGATAGGCTGAGGGCAATGGTTTGGAACTGGAGCAGGGCAGAGTTAGGTTGGGCATCAGGAGGGAGTTGTGCACAGTGAGGGTGGTGAGAGACTGGCACAGGCTGCCCAGGGCTGTGCTTGAGGCTCTGTCCCTGGAACCATTCAAGGTCATATTTGATGTGTCCCTGTGCAGCCTGCTGCAGCTGGAGGTGTCCCTGTGAGTGCAGGGGTTTGGATAAGAAATCCTTGGAGGGTCCCTTCCAATCTGCTGCAGTCTGTGAGCCTGTGGTGAGCACAGTGCAAGACAGAGATTTGGAATACACAGAATCATAGAATGGGAAGGTTGGAAGGGACCTCAAAGATCATCCAGTTCCAACCCCCTGGCACAGGCAGGGACACCTCCCACTGGCACAGGGCACTCAAGGCCTCATCCAGCCTGGTCCTGAACACCTCCCTGGGCAACCTGTGCCAGTCTCTCACCACCCTCACTGCAAACAACTTCCTCCTAACATCCACTTTCAATCTCCCCTCTGCCACTTCAAACCCATTGCCCCTTGTCCTGCCATTCCCAGACCTTGTCAATAGTCCCTCCCCAGCCTTCCTGGAGCCCCCTTCAGATCCTGGAAGGTCACTCCAAGCTCTCCTGGAAACCTTCTCCTCTCCAGGCTGCAGACCCATGCAGATCTGGACTTGATTTTCACTGCAAATGAAGGCCTGGTGAGCTCAGGGGTTTAAGGGTGTTGAGACTGCAAACATTTAATAGGGCAGGAGTGGGTCTACACTGCTGGATGTTGTCACTCAGCTGCCCTGCCCAGAGTTTGGATCATTTTCCAGTGTGCTGTGACTGCAGAATCCAAAGGTTGGTGCTTAGATAATGTCAGTTGTAGCTGTTTCCACACAACCCTTTTGTTGGGTGCAAGTTAATGAGTTGTGGAAGTCCTAAAATGACAGAGATTTTTTTTTTTCCCTAAAGAGTGTTTGTTATGCATAGAGGAAGCCTTCAGATGGGCTCTCCAATTACTTCTACAACTGTGGCCAAAGACACTGATGGATTTTGGCAGCTAGGATGCATAGGAGAGAACTAATTTGGGAAGGCAAACTTCAGAGCAGCCTTCTAGAAGCCATGAAGTGTGAGGAGCAGAGGCCCTTGTGGACTGCCTGCCATGTAAACAACTGCTGCTGAGATAAGGCAGGACTGGATGAGAAGCACAAGGGCTGAGGGATCCAAACAAGCTACACTGAAACATTTAGATCCTCAGTTTGAACACTGAAATGTTTCATCTGCTGTCACCATCAGCTGGAGGACTTCATGAAGTGAATTTAGACACCAAAGGGAGCAATTGGCCTCATAGCTTTGAGGGCAATTCTGGTTTGGGTCAAAAATGTCAAATTCATTCAAGCCTCAGCCTGGAATCTCCCCACTCCACAGCATTTCCTCTGCTTTGGGCATGTGGCATGGTCAGGTTTGCTTACACAAGCTGCACCAGTGAGGCTTTTCCTTCCTCTTCCCACACTTTTGAGGTAAGAAAGGTCTCTGCTTGCAACCAAAGTAGTATGGAGGGAAGGGATCCAACCAGGGGGACCTGCACAGGCTGCAGAGGTGAGCCCAAGCCAGCCTCAGGAAGGTCAGCAAGGCCAAGTGCAAGCTCCTGCAACTGGGTCAGGGCAATGCCAAGCACAGAGCCAGGCTGGGTGAGCAGTGGCTGCAGAGCAGCCTGCAGGAGAAGCCCTTGGGGGTGCCAGTTGGTGCCCAAGTGCCCAGCAGGCAGCACTGGTGGCTGGCAGCCCAGAGGCAGCTGTGTGCTGGCTGCAGGCAGAGCAGGGAGAGCAGCAGCACAGGGAGGGGATTCTGCCCCTCTGCTCTGCTCTGCTCAGCCCTCACCTGCAGCACTGCCTCCAGTTCTGGGAACACAGCACAAGGAGGGCCTGGAGCTGCTGGAGAGGGTCCAGAGGAGGCCACCAAGGTGTGGAGAAGCACACCTCAGAGGGCTGGAGAAGTTCTGCTGTGAGGACAGGCTGGGAGAGTTGGGGCTGTGCAACCTGGAGAATGCTGCAGGGAGAGCTCAGAGCACCCTTGCAGTGCCTGAAGGATCTCCAGGAGAGCTGAGGAGGGACTTTGGACACAGGCTGGGAGTGACAGGATGAGAGACAATGGATTGAAACTTGAGGAGGGGAGAGTGAGAGTGGAGATGAGGAAGAAATTCTTTAGAGTGAGGGTGGTGAGACCCTGGCACAGGTTGCCCAGGGAGGTTGTGCCTGCCCCCTCCCTGGAGCAGGCTGCATTCATAGACTCATATAGCATCACCCAGGCTGGAAGAGAGCTCCAAGCTCACCCAGCCCATGCCAACCAACCAGACCATGGCACTGAGTGCCCCATCCAGGCTGTGCTTCAGCACCTCCAGGGATGGGCACTGCACCACCTACCTGGGCAGCCCATTCCTGTGGCATTCCAAGGCACTGAGGTCTTGAGCAACCTGATCTGGTGGGAGGGGTCCCTTCCCGTGGCACTGGGTCACAGCTGGATGATTTCTGAGGTCCCTTCCAACCCAAGGCACTGCACTTCTCTGAGTCTGCACCCTGCAGCAGCAGGATGCTCTGAGCTGCTGCCCTCTGCCTTGCAAGCTGAGGAGCTGAGCAGCCTGCTCTGGCAGCTGCAGCATCCAAGCTTTGGGACCTTGCAGAGTGAAGGAAAGGCCTCTGCTGTGCAGGGAGGAGGCCACAGCCTCAGCTGGGCTTCCAGGTGCCTCTGAGGGCAGGGGTAAGAGTGCAGGGAGGAGGCCACAGCCTCAGCTGGGCTTCCAGGTGCCTCTAAGGGCAGGCATCAGCTCTTGCAGCCCCGAGCACAGAGCTGCAGGCAGTGCCTGTGCCTGGCTCTCAGGTGCCAGCTCTGCTCTCTGGAGCTCATGTGTTAATTAGGAAAGTGAGGCAGGGAGACTTCAAATGTTCCAGCAGCTCTGTCAAACACTTCAGCTCTTGAAACTGCTGCTTAAGATGCTGGCAAGTGAGATGCTCGTCATTTGTGATGTGAGCAGATCAGAGGGGCAGAGCTGCTGAGCTGCTTGTGGTGTGTCACCAGCCACAGGAGCCTTCCCCTGGCTCCCAGCTGCAGCACAAACTCTTCCAGGCTGGCAGTGCTGGAAGCTGGGATCTGCCTTTCAGCCTTGTGCAGAAGAGTTTCAGAAGCTTCCTTTGCTCTCCAGTGCTAAGAAGCTCTGCTCCAGAGAACTTTCTGCTTGCAGCTCTCAGGGTTCCTGTTCCTTGCAGGCAGAGATTGCTGCCTGGGGCTGGGGCTGAAGCTACTGAATCTCAGCCTTCATGGAGTCACAGCATGGGCTGGGCTGGAAGGGGCCTCCAGAGCTCCCCCAGCCCAAGCCCTGCACTCAGCAGGGACATCCTCCACTAGAGCAGGTTGCCCACAGCCCTCTCCAGCCTCTCCTGCAGTATCTCCAGGCATGGAGCCTCAACCACCTCCCTGGGCAACCTGTTGCAGTGTTCCAGCAGCCTCCTGCTGCAGAACTTGTTCCTCACAGCCAATCTCAGTCTGCTCTGCTTTGGTTTGCAGCCATTGCCCTGGTCCTGTCCCTGCAGGCCTGTGGGAACAGTCTCTCTGCAGCCTGCTTGGAGCCCCTCGGGCAGTGGCAGGCAACTCTGAGGTGTCCCTGGAGCCTTCTCCTCTCAAGCTTGCACACCCCCAGCTCCTCAGCCTGTCCCCACAGCAGAGCTGCTCCAATCCCCTGAGCATTTCTGTGGCCTCCTCTGGACCTGCCCTTGTGTCCTCTAAACTCAGCCAGGAGAGCAGACTTGGGGAAGAATCAGCTCGTTAGAATAATGCTGCTCAATGGCAGTGAGAGTGGAGAGCTGTCAGGCAGGGGGAGCAGCTCCCAGCACAGTGGTGAGGCTGCTGCATTCCCTGACCAGGCTGACAGCTCCTCTTAGCTGCACTGCTGTGAGCTGCACTGCTTCATGGGCTTCTGGCTCCTGCTTCCCTGGGGATCTGCTGCAGTGGCTGCCCAGGAGTGCCTGGTGGGACTGATCACAGCATGACCTGGGCTGGAAGGGACCTCCAGAGCTCCCCCAGCCCAAGCCCTGCACTCAGCAGGGACATCCTCCACTAGAGCAGGTTGCCCACAGCCCTCTCCAGCCTCTCCTGGAATATCTCCAGGCATGGGGACCCAAACACCTCCCATGGCAACCTGTGGCAGTGTTCCAGCAGCTTCCTGCTGCAGAACTTGGGACAGAGGAGGCTGGAGAAGAAATGGAGACAGGGTAAAGGCTGCTGTGGGAGAGGGAGATGGCAGAGACACTGCTGTGGAGCAGCTGGTACCTGATCTTTGAGTAGAAGAGCAGCAGAGCTGATGGTGGTGAAGTGAGAGTAACAGCTGGGGAAGGGCTTTGTGGCTGTGACATTTCTCCTTGCAGTGGTGGCAGTGCTGAGGGAGTTCAGTGTGACAGGGCAGTTGCTGTGGTAAGATGGCAGAACCCTTTAGGTTGGAAAAGGCCTCCAAGATCATCCAGGCCAACTGTGCCAAGGCTGGGGCTAACCCATGCCCCTCAGCACCACAGCTCTGCCTCTTTGGAACACCTCCAGGGATGGGGACTCAGCCACCAACCTGGGCAGCCTGTGCCAGGCTTGGAGAGCCCTTTCAGTCCAGAAACTTCTTCTGATGTCCAACCTAAACCTCCCCTGGGGCAGCTTCAGACCACCTCACTCTTGTCCTGTCAGCCTAGGGAGCAGAGCCCAACCTCAGCTGCCTGCAGCCTCCTGTCAGAGCAGAGCAATGAGCTCTGCCCTCAGCCTCCTCTGCTCCATACTGCACACCCCCAGCTCCCTCAGCTGTTCCTCCCCAGCCCTCTTCTCCAGAGCCTTGCCCTTCTCTGGTGAGGGGGATCTGATCAGTGCTTGCACATATCTAAGAGGTGGGTGGGCAGAGGCTGCCACCAGACTCAGGCACTCAGGCATGACCTCAAGTACAGAAAGTTCCATCTGAACATCAGAAGGAACTTCTTGACTTTGAGGGTGCTTGAGTGTTGGAGCAGACTGCCAGAGAGGTGGTAGAGTCTCCAGCTCTGGGGCCTTTCATGGTCTACCTGAATGTGATCCTCTGTGATCTGTTTCAAGGTGATCCTGCAGGAGATTTGGACTCAGATGAGCTTCAGAGGTCATAGAATGGGAAGGTTGGAAGGGACCTCAAGGGTCACCCAGTTCTAACCCCCTGCNGGCCCCCCAGTTCTAGCCCCCTGCCATAGCAGGGACACCTCCCACTAGTACAGGTCACTCAAGGACTCATCCAGCCTGGCCTTGAGCACCTCCAGGGAGGGAGCAGCCACAACCTCCCTGGGCAACCTGTGCCAGTGTCTCACCACCCTCACTGCAAACACCTTCCTCCTAACATCCACTTTCAATCTCCCCTCTGCCAGTTCAAACCCTGGAGAGCCTGGGGCATCCCCCAGCTGTCAGTGGTGCAGGTTTTCTGGCCTGGGGATGAGATCAAAGTGTGGGGGCTGGTATCAGGAGTTGTGCCCTGCTGAGGCTGATGGAGGAGCAGCAGAGGCTCTGAGAGCTGAGGTGGTTCCTGCAGAGCAAGCCTGAGGCATCCTGTTAAGGAGAGGTTTGAATCTGGGTTATAAATGAATTGTAACGAGGCTGATATAAAAAGATGAAATCTTTTTAATTAAATAAAGAAAATTTCCCCAACTTATTTACAGTTCACACCCAGATTCTAATATGTGGTGGGTAAAACTCTCTCTGCAGAATGTATTTATATTTAATCAAGGTAATTTCAATGATTTAAAGAGACGTTTAGAAAATGTGAACAGCCAGAGAGAGTCCTGCAGCACGAACTGCCGCCTGAAGGCTGAACAGAAACTTTCCCGAGCTTCAGAGAGAGTTGATTTACTCCCTGGTTGGAGCCTCAGTATTTATAATACCAAAGTATGGGCAGAAACTGAAGTGCAGGACGGTGCAGTCCGTGCCGCGCGGTGGCCTTCGCCGTGGCGGTGGTGCGGTGCGGCCTCGCCGTGGCGGCGGTGCGGTGCGGCGTGGCCTCGCC
>VWZE01004803.1:19385-29434 GCA_013396675.1 Eubucco bourcierii | reverse complement strand
AGACCTCACCTGCAGTACTGCATCCAGCTCAGTCTGACTTGACCTCACCTGCAGTACTGCATCCAGCTGTGGTGCCCTCAACACAGGAAGGACATAGACCTGATGGAGTGGGTTCAGAGGAGGGCCAAGAAAATAACTGGGGGGTTGGAGCACCTCTGCTGAGGGAGAGCTGAGGGAGCTGAGTTTGTTTGGCCTGGAGAAGAGAAGCTCTGGCGCTTTCCAGGGGGCTACAAGAAGGCTGCAGAGGGACTGTTTGCAAAGGCCTGCAGTGATAGGACGAGGGGAAATGGTTTGAGAGTTAGAGAAGAGGAGATTTAGGCTGAATGTGAGGAACAAGTTCTGCACCATGAGACTGGTGGAAAGATCCAGGGAGGTAGTTGAGGCCCCATCCCTGGAGATATTCAAGGCCAGGCTCAATAAGGCTTGGTGCAACCTGATCTAGTAGAGGATGTTGGAACTAGATGATCCTTGAGGTCCCTTCCAACCTTACTATTCTATGATTCTATGTCCCTGCTCAGTGCAGTGGGGCTGAAGTGGAAGACCTTTGGAGGTTCCTTCCAGCCCAAACCATTCTATGAACGTTGTGCAGATAGAGAGGAGGTGTTTTTGTGAGCCAGCAGAGTGTAGCATACAGGAGCTGAGTCTTTCTGGGAGCACTGTTGGTCACTGCCTCTCTTTGCAGGCATAAGGAAGGGTGAAGCTCTCTCTGCTAAAACTGCCCCAGCACTGCATTGCTCTGCTGTTAATCAAAGTGCCTTTTACTTTAACCCCAAAGCAGAGAAGTAACTCTTGTAAATCAGGAGTAGGAACTATGGGAACAATCCCTGGAATCTTTCTTTTGAGTGGTGGTTGAGGTTTTAGGAGGGAGCACTTGGTTGTGGAGTGCCCTTGGGGATGCAGGGAATTCCAGAGTGACTTTTAGAGTGGTAAGATCAACCCTTGAGATTTTATTGACCCAAAACACAGAATGGAAATAAGGAGCCCAGGCTGCAGCCTGGACTCATTTGTAGGTGTGAGTGGTAGAAAGCCTCACACAGTGTGGTTCACTGCCTCGTGGTGGTGTCCATACCTGCACCCATATGTGACTTGCTGTTTGGTGCTATCTCTGGCAGCCTTGACTGGGCAAGGGGATAGATTCTGTTTGCTGATTTTCTCCTAGCTGGCTGCTGCAAGACCCAGAGATGCAACTGAGGACGACTTATGAGGGCTTCACAGAAGCTGTGGATGCCTATTTTGATCATCTGATGCCCATTGTTGTCCCTCTTCAGGCAAGTACAATCCATAACCCTCTCTGCCCACAACTGGGGACTGTCTCCACAGGGGAGTGGGAGCTGTGTCTAACAGCAGCAGGCTGAAACAGTGACAAACCTGTCAGCTTCCCTTTAGGAGGCAGTCTGGGCTGTAGCTGTCTGTGTCAGCTCTTCACATCCTAGAATCCCAGAATCCTAAAATCCCAGAATCCTAGAATGGTCTATATTGGAAGGGACTTCCAAAGGTCACCCAGTCCAAGCTCCCCTGCAGTCAGCAGGGACATCCTCAGCTAGATCAGGCTACCCAGAGACCTCAAGCCTCACCTTGAGTATCTCCAGGGATACCCAACAATCATAGAATCAGAGAATCATAGAATCATAGAATGGGAAGGCTGGAAGGGAGCTCAAGGATCAGCCAGTTCCAATCCCCTGCCATAGGCAGGGACACCTCCCACTAGCACAGGGCACTCAAGGCCTCCTCCAACCTGGCCTTGAACACCTCCAGGGAGGGAGCAGCCACAGCCTCCCTGGGCAACCTGTGCCAGTGTCTCACCACCCTCACTGCAAACAACTTCCTCCTGACATCCAGTTTCAATCTCCCCTCTGACACTTCAAACCCATTCCCCTTGTCCTGCCATTGCAAGCCCTTGTCAATAGTCCCTCCCCAGCCTTCCTGTAGGTTCCCTTCAGATCCTTGAAGGCTACTACCAGGTCCCCTCGAAGCCTTCTCTTCTCCAGGCTGCACAGCCCCAACTCTCTCAGCCTGTCCTCACAGCAGAGCTGCTGCAGCCCTCTGATCATCCTCGTGGCCTCCTTTGGACCTGCTCAAACACTTCCATGTCCTTCCTGTGCTGAGGCCTCCAGAACTGCACACAGGACTCCAATGATGCCCTTGGGCAACCTGTTGCAGTATTCCACCACCCTCATAGTAAAGAACTTCTTCCTAACATCCAATCTAAATCTGCTCTGCTCTAGTTTGAAGCCATTGCCCCTCATCCTATCACCACAGGCCTAACCCTTTGGTTATGCATAGACATTGGGAGGGTGAGAGGGTACAGCTGAGCCCACCTGAGGCTCCTACATCTATCACAGAATCATAGAATGGGAAGGTTGGAAGGGACCTCAAGGATCAGCCAGTTCCAACCCCCTGCCATAGGCAGGGACACCTCCCACTAGCACAGGGCACTCAGGGACTCATCCAACCTGGTCCTGAACACCTCCAGGGAGGGAGCAGCCACAACCTCCCTGGGCAACCTGTTCCTGCAAGGTGGTGCCACTGTGAGTTCAGAGGATCATGGTGACCAACTTCTCTCTTTTGCTCCCACCAGTACAAGAGAGGAGGCCCCATCATTGCAGTGCAGGTGGAGAATGAGTATGGCTCCTATGCCAGAGACCCAAACTACATGGCCTATGTCAAAAGGGTAATGTTTGCACTTGTGTCTGGCATGAACCTCTCTCCCAAACCCCTTCCCTTACACTGTTTGCTCTCTTCTGAATAACTTCTGACTCTAGAAAGTGGAGGTGCATAGTCTGGCAGTGTTTCCCTTGGTGCTTCATCCTGCATGCAGCCTTCTCACCACTGACATTCTGTGTTCTTACTTCTTCCAGAGAAGAGGGTGAGAGGGTGATAGGGAGATGGAGGAGGAGATGTGATAGCTGCTGGCCTGCTGTTTCCTGCTGGCCCTGTTTTGCTTCTCTTAGATAACACTAGAGAAAGCTTTCTCTTTGTCTCTGCTGACTGCACTAGGAGGAAGCTTTATGTGCTCAAGCCACCAGCACACCCCTTAACTTGCTTCATTTGCCTAGGGCCCTCCTTACCCCTGCCCTGGGTTGTGCCCTGGCTGCTGCCTCTGAACTGAGCAATGAGAGCTGGGCAGTGCCCAAGGAGCCCAGGTTATCCTGCTGGATCTGGCAGGAGCCTGACCTGCTCCCTTCTCCCTGATACAGCTGCAGGGCAGCAGCTAACAAGATGTGCTGCAGGGCTTACAGAGTTCATTGCTTCATTCCTCCTCACTGAATGCTCTCACTGCTGCAGCACCTGAGAGGGGTTACCCAGGCAGTGGTGTGTGAGTAGGTGCTCTAAGGTGTAGTCCCTGCTCTTCTAGTGGCCATGGTGGTGCTGGGTTGATGGTTGGGCTTGATGGTCTTAGAGATCTTTTCCAACCAGAACAATTCTGTGATTCCATGATCTTCTACAACCCTTTCTCTGCTCCAACTTTGCCCTGAGCACCCTCAGGGTAGCTCTGGCTCAGGGTCTCTTGTGGCTCAAGCTATGCAGAAGGTCTCCAACCAAATAATGGCATGGCAGAGGTCCTGATCTGCTTAGGGTGGTGCCTGCCTCTGCACCAACTCCACCTCGTGGAGTGATCTAACATTGCTTAGAAGGTCAAATATGGAGTGTGCAGAGCAAGGAGTTGACTGAATCACAGAATGCATTGGGTTGGAAGGGACCCTCAGAGGCCCCTTTGTCCACCCCCCCTGCAGTCAGCAGGGACATCTCCATCTAGATCAGGTTGCTCAGGGCCCCATCAAGTTTGACCTCGAATGTCTCCAAGGAGTGGAGCCTCAAGCAGCTCTCTGGGCAACCTCTTTTGAGTGTTTCAGCACCCTGAGTGTGAAGTGAAAGGATTGCTTGCCCATTTGAACTGATAATGGCACAATTGTGTCTCCTCCCTGCATCCCACCAGTGGCAAGCGTGGGAGCAGGCAGCTTTCAGAGCCCTGAGTGGATGGGGCAGAGAGACTCCTGTGTCTGACCCATGTGCCCACTTGGTGCTTGCTGTTCCTCATCTCAGGGATGAGAGAGCTTCTGTTTTGTGAGGTTCTTTTTTTCCCCCAGACTTGTCAGAGCAGATTTCCATGCCAGGCCTGGGGGTGGATTTTTGCAGTGCTGTTTTCACCAGCATTGTGTGCAACTCACGTCTGAGGAAGTGTCTTAAGAGTGGTTAAAGATGAAAATGTGGGAAAGCAGGATTTGCAGGGCTTCTTTTTGGCTTGGAGTGGTTGCCAGTGTGAGGTGGAGCTCCTGGGCTTTGTTCAGGCTTGGGGCTCAAGCTTTGAATGGGGCAAAGTGATTAATTCCCATCTAGCCTGGCTGACAATGTTGCAATCTCCCTGGAGTTCATACACTCATTACCAAAACCCCAGAAACACACAAACCATGAGATCCTCATCCTTAGAGAATCATGGAATGGCTTAGGTTGGAAGGGACCCCAGAGATAACTCCAACCTCCCTGCCCTGGGGAGGGACACCTCTCAACTAGCCCAGGTTGCTCAGTGCCTTGTCCAGCCTGGCCTTGAACACCTCCATAGAGGAGACATCCACAGCCTCCCTGGGCAACCTCTGCCAATGTTTTCCCCCTCTTGCAGTCAAGAACTTCCTCAGCTCTAGTCTAACCCTGCTCTCCTTCAGCTTCAAACCATTCCCCCTTGGCCTGTCTCTAGACACCCTCAGGGTAAATCCCTCTGCAGACTTCCTGTAGGATCCTTTTAGGCAGCTCTAAGGTCCCCCTGGAGCCTTCTCTTCTCCAGGCTGGACACCTCCAGCTCCCTCAGCTTGTACTCACAGCAGAGGTGCTCCAGCCCTTGGATTATCTTTGTGGCCTCCTCTGGACTCACTCCAGCATCTCTGAGTACATCTTATGCTGGGGACACCAGAACTGGACACAGTATTTGAGGTGGGGTCTCAGCAGAGCAGAGTGAAGGGGAAGAAACTCCCCTCTTGCTCTCACTCTTCTGAGCACAGTGCCTTTGCCTTCCAAAAGTGAAGGTCACAGAAGGGTGTGTTGGCACCTCCCTGCCCACAGAGTAGATGAGCTGGGATTAGCTGAGCACACACCTGCATCTGCTTCAGACACTGTTTCTATTCCTGGTTCCTCTGCTGCACCCTGAAATCCTCTAATGCATCTCAATGTGTGTGTGGCAGCTCCTTGGGAAGGAATTTGGTATTGATGTAGTGCTCCAAAAACCCTAATGAAACTTGTTAGAAATTCCAGTTCCCTCAGCAGCTGAATTCTGTCAGCTCAGGTGTTGCAGAATCATCCCTGGCTCAACAGAACAAAGCTCTTTGGGGTTCAGTCAAATGCACTGAGCTTTAGAATCACAGAATCATTGAATGGTTTGGGTTGGAAGGGACCTGCCCCTACCATGGGCAGGGTCACCTTCCTCTAGAAGTGTCCAGTGTCTCTGTTCAGGTATCACCTGGGGGGTGGGAGCTTGGTAAACTAACCAGGTTGTGTTAACTCTGCATTAAAATAGAATCAGAGAATCATCAAGGCTGGGAAAGACCTCAAAGATCACAGAATCATAGAAGTAACCAGGTTGGAAAAGACCTCTGGGATCATTGAGCCCAACCTGTCACCTAACACCTTCTAATGAACTAACCCCTGGCACTGAGTGCCTCATGCAGCCTGCTCTGAAACACCTCCAGGGATGGGCACTGCACCACCTCCCTGGGCAGCCCATCCCAATGCCAATCTCTCTTGCTGCCAAGAACTTCTTCCTAACATCCAGCCTGAGCCTGCCCTGGCACAGCTTGGGGCTGTGTCCTCTTGTTCTGTGCCTGGCAGCAGAGCCCAACCCCAGCTGGCCACAACCTCCCTTCAGGTAGCTGCAGAGAGCAATGAGCTCTGCCCTGAGCCTCCTCTTGTGCAGGCTGCACACCCCCAGCTCCCTCAGCCTCTCCTCACAGGGCTGTGCTCCAGGCCCCTCACCAGCTTTGGTGCCCTTCTCTGGACAAATTCCAGCACCTCAACATCTTTCTGAAATTGAGGGGCCCAGAACTGATGATGTGGTGCAAGATGATCAAGTGCAACCATCAGCCCACCACCACCATGCCCACCAAGCTGTGTCCTGAAGGGTCTTCACCTCTCTCCAGGAGGTGAGCCTCCTGGGTTCACCTTTACCCAGTGAGCTGTGAAGCTCCTCAGGTGCAGACTGTGCAAGGCTGCAGCCCCCTCCTTGTGCATAGGGTATCGTAGAATCATAGAAAGGGACCTCAAGGATCAGCCAGTTCCAACCCCCTGCCATAGGCAGGGACACCTCCCACTAGCACAGGTCACTCAAGGCCTCATCCAACCTGGCCTTGAACACTTCCAGGGAGGTTGTAGAGCACAGAAGCACAGAATGTGATCTTTGATCACGTTCTGTGCTTCTGTGCTCCACAACCTCCCTGGGCAACCTGTGCCAGTGTCTCACCACCCTCACTGCAAACAACTTCCTCCTAACATCCGCTTTCAATCTCCCCTCTGCCACTTTAAACCCATTCCCCTTGTTCTGTCATCACAAAGCCTTATCAGTAGTCCCTCCCCAGTCTTCCTGTAGTCCCCTTCAGACCCTGCAAGGCCACTCCAAGCTCTCCTGGAAGCCTTCTCCTCTCCAGGCTGCACAGCCCCAACTCTCTCAGCCTGTCCTCACAGCAGAGCTGCTGCAGCCCTTTCAGCATCTTGGTGGCCTCCTCTGCACTGGCTCCAACACTTCCATGTCCTGCTTGTGTTGGGGGCTCCAGGATTGTTGTGGGCAGAGGTTTGTTTAAACACACAGCAGACCCCAAGGTCTTGGTGCTCATGACACAGGTGACTCCTGGTGTGTCCTCATCACCCTTTTAATTAGTAATTTAGGGCATAGGCTGAAGGGCTGTTTCCAAAGCCCCTCAAAGCTGAAGGAGTGAGTTCCTCTGCAGTACAGTGAAAGGAGGAGTTGATTTGCACCCAGAATTTCCTTCAAACAGCAGCCACTCTTTAAAAAGCAGCTGGGAGAGAACAGCCCTACTGGGATGAGCTTTGTCTGTGCATTTTGAACACTTTGCTGCTATGATATTGAAGGAATCCATTCAGCTTTGACTGCTGAGGACCCATAGGTACCTGAGCTGTTCTGTGCTGCCATTCCCTGCCAAACCATCTCCTTCCTCCTGCCAGCTCCCTTTGTCACACAGCCAGGAAAGGGGAGCTGCTTTCCTTTTTCTTCTTCCACCTGGAGCCCTCTTTTGATGGGAAGCAGTGAAGCTGTTTATTGACCAGCAGAAGAAGATAAAAATCTGAAGTTTGATGCATCAGCAAGAAACTAAATCCAGCTTTCTAAAACAAAATCAGATTTTGCAGTTGTCTTTAAGCTGAAAAAAAAGGAGGCAGGGGAACTTCAGGAGGAATGGGAGATGTCACAGGAATAATGTTTTTTGCCAAGCCACTACTCTGGCTGTCCCCAGAGAGGGTGGTAATGTACTCTAATGCTTTAATATCCTGACAGATACTAAGCTCAGGCTGCTAACAAAGTGTGGTTTTTCTCTTTTTCATTTAGGCTCTGTTAAAAAGAGGGATTGTAGAGCTGTTAATGACCTCAGACAACAAGAATGGGCTGTCTCTTGGCTTGGTGAAAGGAGGTAGGTATGAGCTTGTAGGAGAGCAAGGTAAGGGGAGGGACTTTTGGGGGTGTCAGTTGATGACAAAGTGCCCAGGAGCCAGCACTGGTTGCTGGCAGCCCAGAGCCAACTGTGTGCTGGCTGCATCCAGAGCAGGCAGAGCAGCAGCACGGGGAGGGGATTCTGCCCCTCTGCTCTGCTGAGACCACACCTGCAGCACTGCATCCCCCAGCATAAGAAGGACGTGGAACTGCTGGAGCAGGTCCACAGGAGGTGACTGAGATGATCAGAGAGGGCTGGAGAACCTCCCCTGTGAGGACAGGCAGAGAGGGTTGGGAGGGTTCAGTCTGGAGAAGACTCAAGGGAGACTTCAGAGCAGCCTTCCAGTGCCTGAAGGGGCTCCAGGAGAGCTGGGGAGGGACAAGGGCTGGCAGTGACAGGATGAAGGACAATGGCTTGGAGCTGGGAGAGGGGAGAGTGAGAGTGGAGATGAGGAAGAAATTCTTTAGAGTGAGGGTGATGAGACACTGGCTCATGTTGCCCAGGGAGGCTGTGGAAGCTCCAACTCTGGAGGTGTTCAAGGCCAGGTTGGATGAGGCCTTGAGCAACATGGGAGGTGTCAGTGCCCATGGCAGGGGGGTTGGAACTGGATGATCTTTAAGTCTCTTCCAACTCAAACCATTCTGTAATTGAATGAATCTATGAAGGTGTTCTCTGTCTGGGGCAGCTGATGAGAGGTGCCCTTCAGATAAGAGCTGCATGCTGCATTCCCCAGGCTGAACCTCCTGCTGCAGCCATAGAGGAAGTCCTGTGTGCAGTTCTGGAACCCTCAGCACAGGAAGGCCATGGAAGTGTTGGAACCAGTCCAGAGGAGGCCACCAAGATGCTGAAAGGGCTGCAGCAGCTCTGCTGTGAGGACAGGCTGAGAGAGTTGGGGCTGTGCAGCCTGGAGAGGAGAAGGCTTCCAGGAGAGCTTGGAGTGGCCTTGCAGGATCTGAAGGGGGCTACAGGAAGGCTGGGGAGGGACTATTGAGAAGGTCTGGGAATGGCAGGACAAGGGGAATGGGTTTGAAGTGTCAGAGGGGAGATTGAAAGTGGATGTTAGGAGGAGGTTGTTTGCAGTGAGGGTGGTGAGACACTGGCACAGGTTGCCCAGGGAGGTTGTGGAGCACAGAAGCACAGAATGTGATCACATTCTATGCCTCTGTGCTCCACAACCTCCCTGGAGGTGTTCAAGGCCAGGTTGGATGAGGCCTTGAGTACCTTGTGCTAGTGGGAGGTGTCCCTGCCTATGGCAGGGGGTTGGAACTGGCTGATCCTTGAGGTCCCTTCCATCCTTCCCATTCTATGATTCTATGAAGGACTCCCTTAGCTGGGCAGAACCAACCCAGTCCCTTCCCAGTAAGGTGCAGAGAGCTTTTTCCAGTGTAAGGTGTGGCACAGTGAGAGCAGGATTGCTCTGTGGGGAGGGAACCTCTCTGCTTTCAAGGACTTTTGAAGCATGTGCAAACTTGCTGCCTCCTCTCTAGGACTGGGCTCCTCTGCTACTCTACAAGCCCTATGAAGAGAGTCTGAGGGAGCTGGGATTGGTTAGCCTGGAGAAGAGGAGGCTCAGGGGAGACCTTCTTGCTGTCTCCAGCTACCTGAAGGGTGCTTGTAGCCAGGAGGAGGTTGCTTTCTTCTCTCAGGCAAGCAGCAGCAGAACAAGAGGACACAGTCTGAAGCTGTGCCAGGGGAAGTTTAGGCTGGAGGGGAGGAGAAAGTTGTTGCCTGAGAGAGTCATTGCCTGCTGGAATGGGCTGCCCAGGGAGGTGGTGGAGTCAGCGTCCCTGGAGGTGTTCAAGGCAGGTTTGGACGTGGCACTTGGTGCCATGGTCTGGTCTGGAGGGCTGTGGGAACTGTTGGACTTGATGAGCTTTGAGGTCTCTTCCAACCTTGGTGATACTGTGAGACTTCCAGTGAGGTGAGGCAAGAGATGGCAGCACCTGGCACTGTGAGATTAGGAGGCTGAATACTGATTGCTTCATTTCAGTAGATATGAACCAGTACCTCAGCAGTTACTGATAATAATAACTGATTCTTGAGATGCTTTGCTGTTGAGAAGTCCATCAGCAGCTGGATTCTGAACTCTCCATGCTCTCTAAGTTAACCTGCAGTTTTTCAGGGCAGCCCTGCTCACAGAACTTGCTCTGAGGTGTGCAGCCTTTGGTGGGTGGATGAAGGAGGGGATCAGATGTGCATGATTCATAGACCTCACAGATCATCCAGTGCCAACCCCCTGCCATAGACAGGGACACCTCTCACCAGCACAGGTTGCTCAGGGCCTCATCCAACCTGGCCTTGAACACCTCCAGGGAGGGAACATCCACAGCCTTCTTGGGCAACCTGTGCCAGTGTCTCCCCATCCTCACTGTATAGAATTTTTTCCTCATCTCCAGTCTTAAT
>VWZE01004803.1:0-18913 GCA_013396675.1 Eubucco bourcierii | reverse complement strand
CCAGTGTCTCCTCACCCTCCCTCTCTGTGCTCCACAACCTCTCTGGGCAACCTGTGCCAGGGCTCTGGGACCCTTCCAGGCAAGAAGTTCCCCTTTGTGTTGAGCTGGAACCTCCTGTGCTGCAGCTTCCATCCATTGCTGCTTGTCCTATCCCAGGCAGCAGTGAGCAGAGCCTGTCCCTCTCTCCTGACCCCCAGCCCCCAGATAGTTATAAACATTGATTAAATCCCCTCTCAGTCTTCTCTTCTCCAGCCTAAGCAGCCCCAGGTCCCTCAGCCTCTCCTCACCAGGCAGTGCTCAGTCCCCTCAGCATCCTCATAACCCTCCCTTGGACTCTGTCCAGCAGATCTCTGTCCCAATTCAACTGGGGAGCCCAAAACTGAAGGCAGCACCCAAGATGAGGTCTCACCAAGGCAGAGTAGAGGGGGAGGAGAACCTCCCCTGATCTGCTGGACACACTGATGAGATGATTAAAAGCAAAGTTTGTTCCCTCCTTTCCCCCCTTCTTCTATTCAGATGCCAGCAGGGGAGGGTCAGGCTGACACTAACTCTGAATTCCACAGCCTTTCACCACTCTAATCTCAGCTCCACTTGCTTGGTGCTGCTTTTTGCAGCAGTTTCCAGCCTTGACCACAGAGAGTCACTCTCTGCCTGCCAGCACTCCACCAGCAGAAGGGCTGGTGTGGAACTGCCTGGTCTAACCCTCACCATCTTCTCTGGGGCATGTTTGCTGCCTCCGAGCTCGTTCCTGTTTGCAGTTGTCTTTTCCAGCGTGTTGCATGCTGAGAGCTCTTTGATACCAATTTGCCTCTTAGATGTCATAACAATCTGCTCATTAGAGTCAACATGTCAAGGGATCAGATGGGTGGAAGAGCTGAGGCTCAACCTGCTGTTGGTAGCAGTAAGGTGGTTATGAATGCACTAAAGGAGGGAGAACCAAATCCGCCCTAGAAATGAGCTAAAGGAAATAGAAGGCTCCAACCTGGAGTGGCAAAATCTAAGGCAGGGATTCTTTTCAGATTATTTAGTTATTGTTTATCTAAGGCAGGGATTATTGACAAGGTTTTGCAATGCCAAGGCAAAGGGCAACGGGTTTGAAGTGGCAGAGGGGAGATTGAAAGTGGATGTTAGGAGGAAGTTGTTTGCAGTGAGGGTGGTGAGGCACTGGCACAGGTTGAGGGTGGTGAGACACTGGCACAGGTTGAGGGTGGTGAGACACTGGCACAGGTTGAGGGTGGTGAGACACTGACACAGGTTGAGGGTGGTGAGACACTGGCACAGGTTGAGGGTGGTGAGACACTGGCACAGGTTGAGGGTGGTGAGACACTGGTACAGGTTGAGGGTGGTGAAACACTGGTACAGGTTGAGGGTGGTGAGACACTGGCACAGGTTGAGGGTGGTGAGACACTGGCACAGGTTGAGGGTGGTGAGACACTGGCACAGGTTGCCCAGGGAGGTGTTCAAGGCCAGGCTGGAGGAGGCCTTGAGTAACCTGTACTAGTGGGAGGTGTCCCTGTCTATGGCAGGGGGTTGGAACTAGATGATCCTTGAGGTCCCTTCCAACCTTACCATTCTATGATTCTATGATTCTATGATTCTAAGCTTTTGGAGGTGCCTGTTCCTGCCAGGAGCAGTTGGTCTGGTGCTCTGCAGAGCAAAGTGCTGTAGAAGGACCTGGTCAGAGGGCTGGAGCATGTCCTCTGTGAGGACAGGCTGAGAGAGTTGAGGCTGATTGTGGCTGCTCCCTCCCTGGAGGTGTTCAGGACCAGGTTGGATGAGGCCTTGAGTGCCCTGTGCTAGTGGGAGGTGTCCCTGCCTATGGCAGGGGGTTGGAACTGGCTGAGCTTTGAGGTCGCTTCCAACCTTCCCATTCTGTGATTCTGTGATAAGTGGGGAGGGCCCCACTTGGATGCAGATGGTGAGCACCATCTCCTCTTCTGGTAAACATTGGGTTTCACTGCTTGGCAAACAGTCAGGGTAAAATGAGATGCAACCCATTTGCTGTCCTGCTGTCACCTCTGCTTTGTGCCAGTCTCTGTGAGTGAGGAGGGTCACGTCCTGTGCTTTGGATTGTCTGCAGCACCTCTGCTATGAGGATAGGCTGAGAGTTGGGGTTGTGCAGCCTGGAGAAGAGAGGACTCCAGGGAGACCTCACAGCAGCTTTCCAGTACTTGAAAGGGGCTTCAGGTGAGCTGGGGAGGGACTTTTGACAAGGGCTGGGAGTGACAGGGCAAGGAGCAATGGGTTTGAGCTGGGAGAGGGGAGAATGAAACTGGAGATGAGGAAGAAATTCTTGAGAGTGAGGGTGGGGAGACACTGACACAGGTTGCCCAGGGAGGCTGTGGATGTCCCCTCCCTGGAGGTGTTCAAGACCAGGCTGGATGAGACCTTGAGCAACCTGTGCTGGTGGGAGGTGTCCCTGGACATGGCAGGGGCTTGGAACTGGATGATCTTTGAGGTCCTTTCTAACCCAACCCATTCTATGAATCTAAGAGCTTAGAGCATTGTAGCTCTTACTCAGTGCTTGTAGCACATTTTCAGGTGGTGAGGGGCAAGGTTTTGTTGTTGCTCATAGGTGCAGTGTGATGCTGTAGGGAGAACACCTTGGTCAGTCTCAGCAGCTCCTCCTCCCTTCACCAGCACTGTCTCTAGCAAGAACCCCCAGGGCACTGGCTCCAATCTGACCTGGCACAGCCCCTCTGGCAGCTGGTGGATGACAGAATGAGATCACAAATGAGACAGAATGGATCCCCTCCAGGCCATAGCTGCAGCACCACGGTGGAAAGCTGTGTGTGTGTGAAAGCAGTCCCTGCTGTGGAAAGGATAAGCAAAGGTGTGGGGACTGCTTCTTCACACCTTGGCACCATTGTCAGTGGTGTGCTGTTAATCTGCCTGGAGAGCAGAGCTGGGCATGTTTGCCTTCAGGATTGCCAGCTAACCTGTTCCCCATCCATGCTAAATCCATCTTTTACTTTGTCCTCCCACCGTGTTTGATTGTGCCAACTTCTTCAGCTCAGCACTCTGCATGGTTCAGCCTCTTCAAATCAAGGTATAAACAGTGAGAAGTGAGCTTTTGCTTCTGTAAATATTCTCTTTGAAGTGCTCTGGCTGACACAAGTGGGGCTGCATTTGATGCCAGCTCTCTGGGAAGAAGTCAGTTTTTAATGCAGAGTCCTGTCACTGCTCCTGCAGTTGCAAAGTTTCTTGGAGAAATATCATCATGGAATCACAGTAGGGGTTGGAAGAGACCTCCAGAGATCATCCAGTCCAACCTCACCCTGCCTAGGCAGGGTCACCCAGGGCAGGTCACACAGAGACACATCCAGGTGGGTCTTGAAGGTCTCCAGAGGAGACTCCACAGCCTCTCTGGGCAGCTGCAGGCCTCCAGCAACCTCACAGCAAAGAAGTTTCTCCTCATGTTGAGGTGGAACCTCCTGAGTTCTAGCTTGTACCCACTGTTCCTTGTCCTGTCACTGGCACCACTGCAAAGAGCCTGGCACCTTCATCTTGACAGCCACCTCTCAGATATTTATAGCCATTGATCAGATCTTCCCTCAGCCTTCTCTTCTCCAGACTACACAGCCCCAGGGCTCTCAGGCTTTTTTCATAGCAGGGCTGTTCAAGGCTCTTCATCATCCTCGTAGCCTCCACTGGACTCCCTCCAGCAGCTCCCTGTCTCTGGAACTGATTCAAACATGTACCAGGAGCTGGAGCACTGACACCAGATGAGTGTCAGCTCCTGCAGACAGATCTTCCTGCTCCAGTGCTGAAGAGCCTGCAGCACCTTTTGCTGCACAGGCAGCACACACAAGGGAGCTGCTGGATCCCCTGTGCTGCACAGGGCAGAGGCACAATCATAGAATTGTTAGGGCTGGAAGGGATCATCCAGTTCCAACCTCCCTGCCATGGGCAGGGACACCTCACACTAGATCAGGGTGCTCAGAGCTTCATCCAGCCTGGCCTTAAACACCTCCTGGGATGAGTGTGGTGAGAACCTGGAACAGGTTGCCCAGGGAGGTGGTGGAAGCCTCATCCTTGGTGGTGGTTAAGGCCAGGCTGGATGAAGCTCTGAGCACCCTGATCTAGTGTGAGGTGTCCCTGTCCATGGGTTGGAACTGGCTGATCCTTGTGGTCCCTTCCAACCCTGACTGATTCAAAGATTCTGTGATTCTGTAAGGCTTCCACCACCTCCCTGGACAACCTCCTCCAGGGTCTCACCACCCTCATGGTGAAGAACTTATTCCTAACAGCCAGTTTGAATCTGCCCTTTTCCAGCTTTTTTTCCATTCCCCCCACTCCTATCACTACCTGGCACCCTAAAAAGTCCCTCCCCAGCTTTCTTGTAGCCCACTCCAGCTACTGGAAGACCACAAGAAGGCCTCCTCAGAGCCTTCTCCTCTCCAGACTGCACAGCCCCAGCTCTTTCAGTCTGTCCTCACAGCAGAGCAGCTCCAGCCCTTTGAGCATCCTCATGGCCCTTCTCTGGACACCTTCCAGGCACAATAATCTTCCAATTACAATTTCTGTCTTCTTCATTTCTGCTGTGGTTTCTCTACCCACCCCCACAGACATGACAAACTGGGAGATATTGCCTGGGTAGTGATTCCTGCAGCTAAAGCCTGGCAGATCAGTGTGGCATTCAGATAGGACTTTCTAATAACACATTTGCCTTTATGTGGTTCCTTTTATCTGAGGATCTCCAAGTGCTATACAGCCTCTAATTAAAGCTTGTGGCACCCCATGAACTGCTCTGATGCTCTTTCTCTTTCTAGTATCTCTAAATGTTAGAGCTAAAGAGATGGCCTGCAAAGGTTCCACCACGTGCTGTGATCCAGTGAGGTTCTGCATACTAAGTGGAAGCTTTGATGAGAGATTCCTGGGGTGGTTGTGTTGGTGGTTCAGTGCTGTGTGCAGTTCTGGGGACACTTCTGTGTGCAGCTGGGACAGCAGCAGCTGATGGCTGTGTCCAAGGCTGCTTGCACAGGCAGGTTCAGTGCTGGGCTTGCTCTGCTTGCGCTGCCTTCATCTTCCAGGATGCCTCCTCCTTCCAGGGCTGGTTTTCTGATGACAGCAGGGCTTAGTGCTGAGGGGAATGCTGAGGCTGTTCCAAGAGGCAGGGTGTCTGTGGTGAGAGGAAGGGGATCTTCCTTCCAGCTTCTGTGGCACCCAACCTTGTTTGGTTCTGAGGTGCAGCACAGCATCCGCTTTGCTCCCTCCCTGGAGGTGTTCAAGGCCAGGTTGGAGGAGGCCTTGAGTGCCCTGTGCTAGTGGGAGGTGTCCCTGCCTATGGCAGGGGTTTGGAACTGGCTGATCCTTGAGCTCCCTTCCAACCTTCCCATTCTATGATTCTATGATTTTGGTGCCCCCAGCACAAGCAGGACATGGAGCTGCTGGACAGGGTCCAGGGGAGGCCACAAAGATGATCAGAGGGCTGGGAGAACCTCCCTTGTGGGGACAGGCTGAGGGAGCTGAGGTTGTGCAGTCTGGAGAAGAGAAGGCTCTGGAGAGGGCTTAGAGCAGCCTTCCAGTAGTTGAAGGGGCTACAGGAGAGCTGGAGAGGGACTTTGGACAAGGGTTGGGAGTGATGGGACAAGCTTTGAGCTGGGAGGGGAGAGATTGAGAGTGGAGATAAGGAAGAAATTGCTTAGAGTGAGGGTGGGGAGAGAGTGGAACAGGTTGCCCAGGGAGGCTGTCATGTCTCCTCCCTGGAGGTGTCCAAAGCCAGGTTGGATTGAGTCCTGGAGCAACCTGTTTTAGTGAGAGGTGTCTGTGCCCATGGCAGGAGGGTCAGAAAAAGCTGATCTTTGAGATCTCTTCCATCCCAGACTGGAATTCTATGATTCCATGTTCCAGTTTGCCCTGAGCTGGGGCAGGTCTGATACCTAAGGAGATGGTCCCTCAGGCAGTTTGTATGTGTCTAAACTAACCACCCCAACACTTTTCTTTCCAATAGCACTGGCCACTGTTAACTTTCAGAAACTGGAGCCTGGGCTGCTGAAATACCTGGACACAGTGCAGGTAAGATGCAGAAAAGCTTTGTCCCAGGACAGCATTAGGAAGGAAGCACTGCCAGTCTGGTTTGGTTTTGTGTGTTGCTTTGGGGCTTTTGCTGCATAAATGTGTTTGGGCTAAATCCTCCTGGAATCAATGCACATCCCTATGAGGATTCCTCTGGAGAGTGAGGGAGGTCTGGAGTGTGCTGTTAGCCAGAACCTTCTTAAAGGCTTTCCATTCAGCAGTGCCCTTTTCCATTCAGCAGTGCCCTTTTCCATTCAGCAGTGCCCTTTTCCATTCAGCAGTGCCCTGTGGCCTGTGTTTAGCTGTTAGGGGTTAGATTCCTTCTCACTTTAAAGTGTTGATGCCCAGCATCATCCCTCTTTGCAGTCATCAGATCTCTCTTTTGCAGCTCATTCATCTTTTTTCCCAAGCTCTTTTCACCCTGGTTCTATGGATGCCATCAGGAGAGTGCTGAGTGCTGATCTTCTGACCCTCTTTTAGGCTGTTTCAGTCATCTCCACTACCTCATATTCAATGTAGCTAAGTAAAGCTGCCCTCATGGAGTGCTGTGCAGAACAGAGTGGTTGACTCCATTAGGCATTTGGTCCTCTTTCCACTAGGACCTGCAGCAGAACTGAACGGAGGAAGGCTTTGATTTCAGACATGCCACAAAACAGCTTCCACACAGCACTCCCAGGCTCTTGCTGCCTTCTCCCTGGCATTCAGCAGAGCTGCCTGCAGAAGGGCCTTGATCCAGAGTGTCACTTCAGTGCCTTTAAGCCCCTGTGCTGTCAGGGATGCGAATCAGGGTAGGGAGCTGCCTAATGAAGACTCGATGTGAAAAGTAGCTCAGTTGTGTGATGAGGGAGCAGTGAGGCAATAACAAGTTTTGCTTTCTAGTGACAAATTCCCTCTCTCTTTGCATCCCTTGTCCTTTTCTCTCCACGTTGCTCTACTCCCTCCAAGTGCCAGCCTGGAGGAGTGTGAACAACCAAGAGATGCTCCAGGCTGTGATTGATTCTCTTCTGATCTCCTCCCTTGGCTTTAGCCTGGCCTGTGAAAGGAGACCTTGCTGCTGGCATGCTGCATGTTGAATCCCACTGCTGTTGCCTTTTCCTCTACTGCTGCCTGTGCTTTTATTGCCTCCTTTAGGCCTTACAAAATCCCCCAATACATGCATATGAGCAGGAGGAGGCACCTTCCCCCCCTAGCTGAGCACAGAAATGCACCATAGAAGCAGCTCCTCCTTTGCCACACTTCCTAATTGCAAGAAAGGAAGCCTGTCAGTCCTGGCTGCAAGGATTATGAAGGATTATCTCCTCCTTCTTATGGGCTTTTATTCCAGAGGGTGATCAAATTCCCTTCTTTGACTGGAGGATGGATTGGTTAAATATAAAGACCTTGGAGTCCAAGTGGACAGCAGCTTCTCCATGGGACCCAAGAGGGCTGATGCTGTCCTGAAGTGTATCAATTAAAGCGTGGCCTGTAGGCCTAGGGAGGTTTTCCTCCCCTTCTTCTCTGCCCTGCTGAGATCACACCTGGAATACTGTGTCCAGTTTTGGGCTCCCCAATTCAAGAGGGACAGGGACCTGCTGAGGAGAGTCCAGTGGAGGCTACAAGGATCATAAAATCATAGAATGGGAAGGTTGGAAGGGACCTCAAGGATCATCCAGTTCCAACCCCCTGCCATAGGCAGGGACACCTCCCACTAGCACAGGGCACTCAAGGCCTCATCCAACCTGGCCTTGAACACCTCCAGGGAAGGAGCAGCCACAACCTCCCTGGGCAACCTGTGCCAGTGTCTTGCTACTCTATGAATGATGGATGATGAAGGGACTTGAACATCTCTGCTGTGAAAAGAGACTGAGAGCCTGGGGCTGTTTGGTCTGGAGAAGAGAAGGCTGAGAGGAGATCTGATCAATGTCTGTAGATATCTGAGGGGTGGGTGCCAAGAAGCAGGGTCCAGGCTCTTTTCAGTGATGTCTTGTGATAGGACAAGGAACAATGGATGCAAACTGGAACCCAGGAAGTTTCACCTCAACATGAGGAGAAACTTCTTTGGTGTGAGGTTGCTCAAGCCCTGGAGCTGCCCAGAGAGGTTGTGGAGTCTCTTTCTCTGGAGACTTTCAAGACCTGTCTGGATGCATTCCTGTGTGATTTACTCTAGGCAGTCCTGCTTTGGCAGGGAGATTGAACTGGATGATCTCCAGAGGTCCCTTCCAACCCTTCCCACTGTATGATTCCATGATTCCCAGCAGCTGGCCTCCACCTGGAGCCATCAGATGATCACAGGCACTGGCAGTTGTCCTCTCCTAATGAAACATGAATTTCTTTAATGCCACTCACCTTGGCCAGTTCCTGTGCCATCAGACAAAGCCCTTCTCAAACAGAGGGCAAGACTGCCTTAACTAGAAATAAATACCAGGTGAAGACAGTGGCAGCCAGGCTGGGCACAGGATGTCCCATCCAGTGTGATGGGGCCGGGAGGAATTCTGCTGGAGCCGAGGGAGCTGCCAAGCGGCGACGAACGGGAAGCGATTGCTGTGTGTGCAGAGCCTTTTTAATGAAGACCTAATTCTTGCAAAGGCTAATTCCTTCCTGTCAACACCATATGCAGCATTAAAAAGGCATTAAGCTGCTAAGGTCTGCTGTGCCTACCTTGGCAGGCACTGGCTGCAGTGCACCTGCAAGCTCTCAGCTGGCAGCGGCGTGGCTGATAAGCAGACATTTATAAATGTGTGTTCCTAGCAGAAGCTAAACACTGGCAGTTGGTTCTTCTTTCTGCTACAGCTCTACCAAACAACAGCACCCACAAACTGTGTGGCATCACCTGATTGTTGCTTTGTGCCTAGCAAGGTAGCTTTCTGCTTTGCTCACCTGTTGTGGGCATTGCTGGTTGGCAGAGCCTTGTTCCGCTTCTCCTTCCTCCTTAGCTGCCGCTTTTTGTGCCAGCTGGAGAAGAAAGCACTCCTGTAATCCCTGTCTCCAAACTGCACTGGAACAATGCCTCCCTAGAAAATGGGGCTGAGCACTGGGCTGCCTCATGCCCATTTTAACTCTTTGCTTTTGCTTTGACACAGAATAATCAGCCCAAGATGGTGATGGAGTATTGGACCGGGTGGTTCGATAACTGGGGAGGACCTCACTATGTCTTCGATGCAGATGGTGAGCAGCATCTCCTCTTCTGGGGTAGACACTGAGCTTTGCTGCCTGCCAAACAGGGCAAAATGAGATGCAACCCATTTGCTGTCCTGCTGTCACCTCTGCTTTGTGCCTGTCTCTGTGAGTGACTAACCTCTGAGTGAGGGGGGGTCACGTCCTGTGCCTTGGATTGTCTGCAGCACCTCTGCTCTCTGACAGCTGGGGGTGTGCAGCCTGCACAAGAGGAGGCTCAGGGCAGAGCTCATTGCTCTCTGCAGCTACCTGAAGGGAGGTTGTAGCCAGCTGGGGTTGGGCTCTGCTGCCAGGCACCCAGCAACAGAATGAGGGGACACAGTCTCAAGTTGTGCCAGGGAAGGTCTATGCTGGGTGTTAGGAGGAAGTTCTTGCCAGAGAGAGTGATTGGCATTGGGATGGGCTGCCCAGGGAGGTGGTGCAGTGCCCATCCCTGGAGGTGTTGAAGCAAAGCCTGGATGGGGATCTTAGTGCCATGGTCTGGTTGATTGGCTAGGGCTGGGTGCTAGGTTGGGCTGGATGAGTTTGGAGGTTTCTTCCAAACTGGCTGCTTCTATGGTCACCCAGTCCAACCTATCACCTAACACCTTCTAATTAATGAAACCATGGCACTAAGTGCCTCATGCAGCCTCCTTTAAAAGCCAGGATGGGGCACTTAGTGCCATGGTCTGGTTGGTTGGCTAGGGCTGGGGGATAGGTTGGGCTGGATGAGCTTGGAGATCTCTTCCAACCTCCTTGATTCTGTGATTCTAAGGTTTCAGGGGCACCTCAGAGCTGCCTTCTGATAGTTGAAGGGAACCTGCAGGAAGGCTGGAGAGGAACTGTTCCTGAGGGTGTCTAGAGACAGGCCAAGGGGGATTGGATTGAAGCTGAGGGAGAGCAAGGTTAGACTGGAGCTGAGGAAGAAGTTCTTCAGTGTGAGGGTGGTGAGGCACCTCTGGAATAGGTTGCCCAGGGAGGTTGAGGATGCCCTCTCCCTGGGGGTCATAGAATGGGAAGGTTGGAAGGGACCTCAAGGATCAACCAGTTCCAACCCCCTGCCATAGGCAGGGACACCTCCCACTAGCACAGGGCACTCAAGGCCTCATCCAACCTGGCCTTGAACACCTCCAGGGAGGTTGTGCTCCCCAACCTCCCTGGGCAACCTGTGCCAGTGTCTCACCACCCTCCCTCTCTGTGCTCCACAACCTCCCTGGGCAACCTGTGCCAGTGTCTCCTCACCCTCCCTCTCTGTGCTCCACAACCTCTCTGGGCAGCCTGTGCCAGTGTCTCACCACCCTCACTGTAAAGAACTTCTTCCTAACATCCAGTCTAAATCTCCCCTCTGCCAGTGGGATGTTCAAGGCCAGGCTGGATGAGTCCTTGAGCAGCCAAGTCTAGCCCAGAGGTTTCCCTGCCTGTGGTGTGGGGGTTGGAGTGGATGATCTCTGAGATCCCTTCCAACCTAACCCATTCCCTGATTCTTTAGCAGTGCTAGTAAGTATTTTTTTTTTATTGCAGAGAGCCAAATATGAGGTGGTAGAGTCCCCATCCCTGGGGGTGTTCAAAAAAGGTGTGGCCATGGCACTTTGGGACATGATTGAGTGGCTGTGGTGGTGTTGGGTTGATGGTTGGACTGGATGATCTTAGAGGCCTTTTCCATCCAAAATAATTCTATGACTCTCTGAGTGTTTGTGCCTTTTTGGATTTATTACAAGAGTGTTAGCTCAGCTTCCTGCTCTGTGACCTTCCTGCCACTGCCCTTCTTCCTTTGCAGAAATGGTGAATACTGTTGCAAGCATCCTCAAACTAGGAGCATCCATCAACCTCTACATGTTTCATGGGGGCACCAACTTTGGCTTCATGAATGGTGCTTTGCAGTCTGATGAATACAAAGCAGATGTCACAAGTTATGGTGAGTTTGCTCCTGCTGCCTTCTTCATGCATTTAGAGTGAGGGTGCAGCTCAGACTACCCCTTTGGGCCAGTGACAGTTGACAGAAGCACTGAGGAATGATCACTGCAACCACTTTGTCATGGGCAGGTGAGTTGGAAGATAACCATAAGGAGGACATCAAACTGCTGGAGCTGGTCCATAGAATGGTAAGGTTGGAAGGGAGCTCAAGGATCATCCAGTTCCAACCCCCTGCCATAGGCAGGGACACCTCCCACTAGCACAGGGCACTCAAGGCCTCCTCCAACCTGGCCTTGAACACCTCCCTGGGCAGCCTGTACCAGTGTCTCATCACCCTCACTGCAAACAACTTCTTCCTAACATCCAGTTTCAATCTCCCCTCTGCCACTTCAAACCCATTGCCCCTTGTCCTGTCATTCCAAGCCCTCCCCAGACTTCCTGTAGCCCCCTTCAGATATTAGAAGGCTACTCTAAGGTCTCCTGGAAGCCTTCACTTTAGGCTGAAGAGCCCCAACTCTCTCAGCCTGTCCTCGTAGGAGAGCTGCTCCAGAGA
The DNA here is from genome assembly GCA_013396675.1 of Eubucco bourcierii. Lineage (NCBI taxonomy): Eukaryota > Metazoa > Chordata > Aves > Piciformes > Ramphastidae > Eubucco > Eubucco bourcierii. The sequence continues at coordinate 7,296 of VWZE01004803.1, read as the reverse complement.
AGGTTGAGGCTGCCCAGAGATGTGGTTCAGGTCCCATCCCTGGAGACATTCAAAATCAGACTGGATGTGGCCCTGGGCAACCTGAGCTTGTTGGAGGTGACCTTGCTCAGTGCAGGGGCTGGGACAAGGTGACCTTGGAGGGTCCCTTTCGACCCAATGCATTCTGTGAATCTGTGAGGCCCTGAAGATGATCAGAGGCTGGAGAACTTCCCCTGTAGGGACAGACTGAGGGAGTTGGGGTTGTGCAGCCTGGAGAAGAGAAGACTCTTGAGAGACCTTAGAATTGCCTTCCAGTACCTGAAGGGGCTGCAGAAGAGCCTGGGAGGGACATTGGACAAGAGTTTGTAGTGACAGGTTAAGGGACAATGGCTTTGAGCTGGGAGAGGGGAGATTGAGAGTGGAAATGAGGAAGAAATTGTTGAGAGTGAGGGTGGGGAGAGACTGGCACAGGTTGCCCAGGCAGGGTGTGGATGTCCCCTCCCTGGAGGTATTCAGGGCCAGGTTGGATGAGGCCTTGAGCAAGTTAGGCTGGTGGGAGTTGTCCCTACCCATGGCAGGGGCTTGGAAATGGTTGAGCTTTGAGGTCCTTTCCAGCCTGACTCATTCTGTGAATCTCTACTCCTGCCAAGGGGCTCACATTGTTGCTTCCTATTTCCAGACCCCAGCTACAGTCAGACTGACAGAAGTGCACAGGTGTCCATAACACAGACAGTGCCAGACTATGCCTTGGGCTTTTCCTTCTCCCTGAAGGCTGTCCCAGTGCTGCTGTCAGCTTTTCTAACACCTGTGCTTCTCTTCCAGACTATGATGCTGTGCTGACAGAGGCTGGGGACTATACCTCCAAATTCTTCAAGCTGAGACAACTCTTCAGCACCATCATTGGTAATTATCCACCCAAGACCCACAGTTCTACCTACAGCCTTCAGGCTAAGACCTCTTTAAAGTGGACCTTCTACTCTAGCTCTCTCTGGCTCTGGTTGGTGCTTTTTCCAAGATGGGAGAAAAAAAAACAGGGGAGGTCTGGAGAGGGCCTTAAATCTGTGCTGGGTTTTTGCACCTGAAGCAGCTGTTCCCTCTTTCTCCTTCTTTCTGCATCACAGGCCAGCCTCTTCCTCTACCTCCCATCATTGAAAGCAAAGCATCCTATGGGGCAATCCTGTTGCATCAGTACATCTCCCTCTGGGATGTGTTACCAACTCTTCTAAAGGTAGTACCACCACTTTCATAGGTTCATAGAGTGGTTTGGATTGGAAGGGACCTTAGAGCTGATCTAATGCCAACCCCCTGCCATGGGCAGGGACACCTCACAACAGCCCAGGTTGGTCAAGGCCCCATCCAACCTGGCCTTGGACACCTCCAGGGAAGGGACAACCACAACCTCCCTGGGCAACCTGTGCCAGTGTCTCACCACCCTAAAGGATTTCTCATCTCCAGTCTCACTCTCCCCTCTCCCAGCTCAAAGCCATTGTCCCTCATCCTGGCACTCCCAGCTCTTATCAAAAGTCCCTCCCCAGCTCTCCTGTAGCTCACTTCAGGTACTGGAAGGCTGCTCTGAGATCTCCCTGGAGCCTTCTCTCCAGGCTGAACATCCCCAACTCTCTCAGCCTGTCCTCAGTGCAGAGCTGCTGCAGCCCTCCCCTCTGAGCATCTTTGTGGCCTCCTCTGGACCCACTCCAACAATTCCATGTCCTTCAACATCTATCTATATATACAGATACATAAACATATGGATAGATATATCCCCATGACATATATATGCTTGTCAACTGTGCCACAACTCTACCTACAGCTTCATTCCTTAANCCTTCCTGCAGCCCCCTTCAGATCCTGCAAGGCCACTCCAAGCTCTCCTGGAAGCCTTCTCCTCTCCAGGCTGCACAGCCCCAACTCTCTCAGCCTGTCCTCACAGCACAGCTGCTGCAGCCCTCTCAGCATCTTGGTGGCCTCCTCTGCACTGCCTCCAACACTTCCATGGCCTTCCTGTGCTGGGGGCTCCAGAACTGCACCCAGGACTGCAGGTGGGCTCTGAGGAGAGCAGAGCCAAGGGGCACAATCCCCTCCCTTGCCCTGCTGCCCACACTGCTCTTGCTGCAGCCCAGCACACAGTTGCTGTCTGGGCTGCACTCACACTGCAGCCTCAGCTTGAGCTTTTCATCACTCCAGAGAACTTCCAGCCGACTGAGCGAGTCTGATGGGGTGGGGGGCAGGAAACTCCCAAACTGCCACAGCTGCTGACTTTGCATCTCCTTTTGCAGCCCATCAAGTCAGAATTCCCCATTAACATGGAGAACCTGCAGCTGAATGGGAGCAGAGGGCAGCAGTATGGCTATGTGCTCTATGAGGCTGTCATCTTCGGCGGGGGGCAGCTGCGCTCCCTCGGCCACGTCCGCGACCGAGCCCAGGTGAGGAGCAAAAGGGAACCCACTGCAGTCAGGTGGAGGTGCTTGGCTCTGGCCAACTGGACATGAAATGTGTTGGAGAAAGGTTAGGTTAGAATTGTGATTCACTCCTGGCAGTTCTCAGCTAAGCCTTGAACCTTCATTGCTTCTAATTGAGCCTGAGGTCCCAGGTTGATGAAAGTCATGGATTGAGAGAGTCACACAATGGGTTGGGTGGGAAGAGACCTTCAGGATCATCCAGATCCAACTCCCCTGCCTTGGTTAGGGGCAGCTTCCACCAGCACAGGTTGCTCAGGGCCTCATCCAACCTGGCCTTGAACATCTCCAGGGAGGTTGTGGAGCACAGAATCACCCAACGTGATCAAAGATCACGTTGGGTGATTCTGTGCTCCACAACCTCCCTGGGCAACCTGTGCCAGTGTCTCCTCACCCTCCCTCTCTGTGCTTCACAACCTCCCTGGAGATGTTCAAGGCCAGGTTGGATGAGGCCCTGAGCAACCTGTGCCAGTGTCTCCTCACCCTCCCTCTCTGTGCTTCACAACCTCCCTGGAGATGTTCAAGGCCAGGTTGGATGAGGCCCTGAGCAACCTGTGCCAGTGTCTCCTCACCCTCCCTCTCTGTGCTTCACAACCTCCCTGGAGATGTTCAAGGCCAGGTTGGATGAGGCCCTGAGCAACCTGTGCCAGTGTCTCCTCACCCTCCCTCTCTGTGCTTCACAACCTCCCTGGAGATGTTCAAGGCCAGGTTGGATGAGGCCCTGAGCAACCTGTGCCAGTGTCTCCTCACCCTCCCTCTCTGTGCTTCACAACCTCCCTGGACAACCTATGCCACTGTCTCCCTACCCTCACCCTAAACAATTTTTTCCTCATCTCCAGTCTTAATTTCCCCTCTTCCAGCTCAACTCCATTCCCATTTGTTCTGTCACTCCCAGCCCTCGTCAGAAGTCCCTCCCCAGCTCTCCTGCAGGCCCCTTTAGGCTGCTCTAAGGTCTCCCTTCTCTTCTCCAGCCTGAACTCTCTCAGCCTGTCCCCATAGGAGAGATGCTGCAGCTTCTAAACATCAGAATATTGAATGGTTTGGGAAATGTTGTGAGCTTGCTTTTCCTCACCTAGACTGAGTCAGTGCCACAGCTACAGGTGCTGAGTTGTGGCTCCAGCCAGAGTTTCCTCCCTGAACACAATGCCAGGAACCTGTGCAAGACAGGATGATGGTGGAACTGCTGACAAGTTGCTCTCCTCTGCAGGTGTTTGTTAACACTATGTATGTTGGTGAGCTGGACTACACCACCGTGGAGCTCTCCCTTCCTGAGGGACAGGTAACTGTGTGGAGCTTGCTCACAGCAATGCTGTGTGGGTAGCAGCAATGAGAGCACCGAAGAGCTGCAGCCCTCAGTAACACCTCCCACCCTGCCCATGGAACTAGCTGCTGCTGCTGGCACAAGGAACAGTTGTTAGGTCCTCATTAGACACTATTTGACTGGTGAGATTCATAGAATCATAGAACTGGTTTGGTTGGAAAAGTCCTCTAAGGTCACTGAGTCCAACCATGAGCCCAACCCCACCGTGGCCACTGAACCATGGCCCCAGGTGCCATGGCCACACCTTTCTTCAACACCTCCAGGAATGGCAACTCCACCACCTCCCTGGGCAGCCTGTGCCAATCCCTGACTACTCTTGCAGCAGAGAAATTGTTCCTAATCTCCAACTTAACCCTTCCCTGGCACAATTTCAGGTAATTTCTTCTCCTTTTGTCACCTGATCCTAGGGAGCAGATCCCAACCCCCACCTCGCTGCAACCTCCTTTCAGGGAGCTGCAGAGAGCAATGAGCTTTCCCCTCAGCCTCCTCTTCTCCAGACTAGACAACCCCAGGTCCCTCAGCTGCTCCTCACCAGCCTGATTTCACTACCCAATTGCTCTTTGTGCTTGAGGAGTGCTGTTTGAATACTCTTCCACATAGAAAATTCAAGTCATTGCAGTTCTTGCTGCACAAAGTTTGCCAGCCTGTCTGCCATGCCTGCAGCTGGAGACATCACACCAGTGCCCTGTTTCATAGAATCCCAGAATGGCTTAGATTGGAAGGGACCTCAGAGATCATCTACTCCAACTTCCCTGCCATGCCCATGCACAGGGATGCCTCTCAGCCAGCCTTAAGGCTTCACTCAGCCTGGCCTTGAACACCCCCAGGGAGGAGGCATCAGAAACCTCTTTGTACAACCTGCTGCAGTATCTTACCCCCTTGTACTGAAGAACTTCTTCCTAAGATCCAGTCTAAACCTACTCTCCCTCAGCTTCAAACCATTCCCCTTCGTCCTATTCATAGATTCTTAGCAATGGTTTGGGTTGGAAGGGACCTTGAAGATCATCCAGCTCCAACCCCCTGCCATGGGCAGGGACACCTCCCACTAACCTAAATTGCTCAAGGCCTCATCACCTTGAATACCTCCAGGGTGGAGGCAGCCACAGCCTCCCTGGGCAACCTATTCCAGAGTCTCACCACCCTCACACTGAAAAACTTCTTCCTAAGTAAGCTCCACTCTAACCCTACTCTGCCTCAGCTTCAAACCATTCCCCCTTGGCCTGTCTCTAGACACTCTCAGGAAAAGTTCATCTGCAGCCTTTCTGGAGGATCCCTTCAGGTATTGGAAGGCAACTTTGAGGTCCCCCTTGGAGTCTTCTCCAGGCTGCACACCCCCAGCTCCCTCAGCCTATCCTCACAGCAGAGCTGCTCCAACCCTTGGATCATCTTTGTGGACTCTCTCCAGTAGCTCTGTGTCCTTTTTATGCTGGTGGAACCAGAAGTGTTTGTGCAGATTAAGTCTGGCATTCATCTTCCTCAGCACACATCAGATTTGAAGGGAGTTTGGAGGCTTTTGCAAGAGTTGGGCCTCAAAAAAACCCAAAACCAAAACAACAACAACAAAAAAAACCCCAAACAAAAAAAAAAGTGGGGCAATGCCTCTTTGTAGCTCTGAGGGTAGCTTTACCCTGGCAGAAACTGTTAGCAAGTGCAGTATGTGACTGCATGCATGTCAGCAGAGCTGGGCATGGCTCTGAGGGGGTGGATACCCTTAGATGCTGTTGTGAGCTGTGGGAGAGCTGCATGACATAAGCCTGTGCTCTGTCAAACTCCATTTCTGGCTCTGTGGGTGGATCTCAACATGGAATTGAAAAAAAGAAAAAAACAAGAGAAAAAGCAAGAGAACTGCTGTGGAGAGGCTGAGGGATGCTCAGTGCAGCACTGCTTGCAGGGGCACTGCTCTGGCACAGCTTGAAACAGGTAAAGTGCAGCTGCCAAGGGTGTCACTGCCACCTCCTAAACACCTCCACTGCCCTCAGCCTGGTGGCTGAAAGAGCAGATGCCTCTCACTGGTCCAGCTGATGCTCTTCCTTCTGGTTTTCCACAGGGATTCAGGCAGCTGAGGCTGCTGGTGGAGAACCGAGGTCGTGTCAACTATGGCCTGGCACTGAACGAGCAGAGGAAAGGTCAGTGAGGGCCTGGCTGCTGAGGCTGGCCTGGGCTGCTCTCTGAGTTGGGAGTGGGACTGCAGTGAGGGTCTGGCTGCTGAGGCTGGCCTGGGCTGATCTCTGAGTTGGGAGTGGGACTGCAGTGAGGGTCTGGCTGCTGAGGCTGGCCTGGGCTGATCTCTGAGTTGGGAGTGGGACTGCAGTGAGGGTCTGGCTGCTGAGGCTGGCCTGGGCTGATCTCAGAGTTGAGGGTGCAGAAGTGCCTCCCTGGTGTGCTTTACACAGAGCCAAACTGAAGGCCCAGTAAAGCTGTCACAGGGCTGGCCAGGACTGCTCTCTGGGGTTTGGTGTGGCAGAGGGAACAGATTAAATCCACAGTTCATCAGCCCTTGTCTGCAGGGGTGGCAGATGAAGAGCAATGGCTGTCTGATGGCTTGCATTAAGGCTTCTGATTTTCAGATTCACAGAATGGGTTGGGTTGGAAGGGACCTTCAGGATCATCCAGTTCCAACCCCCTGTCATGGTCAGGGACACCTTCATCTAGCCCAGTTGCTCAAGGCCTCATCCAACCTGGCCTTGAATGGCTCCAGGGAGGGAGCAGCCACAATCTCCCTGGGCAATCTGTTCCACCCTCCCCCTAAGGAATTCCTTCTTCTCCACCCTCACTTTAGAAAATTTCTTCCTCATCTCCACTCTCACTCTCCCCTCTCTCAGCTCAAAGGCATTACCTCTCCTCCTGGCACTCCCAGCCCTTGTCCAAAGTCCCTCCCCAGCTCTCCTGCAGCCCCTTCAGCTACTGGAAGGCTGCTCTGAGGTCTCCCTGGAGCCTCTTCTTTTCCAGGCTCAACATTCCCAACTCTCTTAGCCTGTCCCTCATTGTCATGCAGCTCAGCACTAAAAGACATCACCTCTTAGGTGGAAAAGGTGATTACTGCTCTGACTTGACACCCCATGAGGATAAGGCTGGGGAGTGTTTAGCCAAGGCTATGCAGAGGAGGCATTGAGAAGGCTCCCCAGAGCCTTTTCTTCTCCAGGTTGCTTGTCTCAGCCTGTCCCCACAGGTTCTCCATCCCTCTGATCACCCCTGTGGCCTCCTCTGGACCCAGCTCACACAGTGTCAGGAGCAGTGACCTGCCTTGTGCTGAGCAGAATTCCTTGAGATATTCAAGTGTATCACACAGAGTTGTGGAGCTGAAAGAGGTCAGGACCCCAGGACACTCTTTTCACAGGGAACTGCCTGCAGAAGCTGCCCAAACCCAACTCCTGGATTTCAGCACATGCCTGTACTAAGTTGATTTCCCTGCAGAAGAGGTGCATGGAGCCTCTGTGCTGCTTAGGCAGTCTCAGCTGCACTCCTGTCGCTAGGAGGCTGGATTAGGACCTGGCTTTTGCTTGCTGTAGAATCATAGAATGGGAAGGTTGGAAGGGACCT
>VWZE01004802.1:0-31086 GCA_013396675.1 Eubucco bourcierii | reverse complement strand
GTTGGTAAATAGTAGAGGTTCTGTAAACGGAACAGGAGCTGCACAATGGGATCTGTTCCAAAAAGTAGATGGTGATAAAGTTCCTGTTGTACGTGAAAAGAATCTGTTAGGAAAATCTGTTTGGGTATTTTCTCCTTCGGGCGAAGGGAAACCTGTCCGAGGGGTGGTGTCTGCTGAAGGTCCTGGTCACACATACTGGGTAATGCAGGAGAATGGTGAAATTCAGTGTATTCCACAGAGAAATCTAACCCTAACTGAGAAAGGTTAAATTCAGAGTGTACAATACAAGCTGTTAGGAGTTTTCTGGTTTATGTATTATTACCTGGCATCCAAAGAATCTACAAGTGAATCTACAGTACATGAGCACGAACCCAATGTCACCTGGGAGTCTCTGTTCTCATCTCATCTGTGAGGAGACAAACTGTTTCCTGTTTTCTGAGCTTTTGAATCACCTATGTCTGAGATAGGCGGAATGAAGTGTGAACTGAACTTGTAATATTCATTATTGTAAATATTGTTTAGATTAGATGGATAGTTCTCAGCAAAGCTCTGAGTGAAATAGACAGGGGTGGATTGTGCTGGTTTGAGGCTAATTAGAATATTTTAATGGAGAAAATTACACTATAGACTGTGAAGGGAAAACATCATGATGTCTACTTCACTCATACGCTTGCTAAGAAATTGTTTGGGAACAGTAACCAAAACATTAGATAACTCAGTCTCTGTCTGACTCTTGCTGGATCTATCAGCTTTCTGGCTCTGGCTGTTCTGCTGATTAATTTTCGCTAACCACTTTTCTTCTTACCCCCCTGGTTGATCCTCCTAATTTACCTTGCGCATAAGGCAAACCTTGGGGTAAGGTACAGGTGTGGGGAGAAGGTGGAAGGGTGGTTGGGAGCCCCTCTTGGGGTCTTTGATTTCTGGGAGGGGAGTTGTGTTGCTGTATTACCTTTTACTTGTATGTTTCTGTAAATATTCTGTATATAGTGTCAATATCTGCTTGTACATTGTGCAAAACTGTAAATAGAGCTTCATCTCTTAACTTCTAGCCAACTGAGTTCTAGTCTGGGTCAGTTTACAAAGTGTAGGGGGACAGGGAACTCCCAAACCTTCACAAGCCGTTTGTATTTTTTGCTGATCTGTAGCAATATGGTTCCTAGTGCTTACTCCAACATGGACTAAGAAGGAAATGGGCTGCAGAGCTTTATTAATGTGCAGCTGTGCACAGACTGGAAGGAAAAACATAAAATACAGTGTATTAAAGTGTGATCCTTTTATTGATGCTCTCTGGTAAAAAAATGCTTTATCATTAGCAAGATTTGAAAACAAAATCAAGAACATTCTTCAGACTGTGGATGTGTTCAGCCATCTGATTGTGTCCCCAATTTTTTGGCTTGCTGTGATGCAGAATTATAAGATTGTACTGGATACTGACACTGGAATATTTTAAGCAAATTTAGCTGAGATGTCAGTATTGGTGCCTTCTCTGTATTGCACACTATATTTACTCCTTGGTTTAGAAGTATAAAAATAATTTAAAATACTCTATTTTCATTTATGATTTCATATTTATATTTGTAGCTCCTTCGCTTGCTGTGAATTGGGAATAGTATCTACAACACATTGAAAATAAATTCTATGGTATAATGATTGCAGCTGTATTGTTAGATAGAATCATAGAATTATGAGGGCTGGAAGGGACTCCAGGGATCATCTAGCTCCAACCCCCCTGCCATGGGCAGGGACACCTCACACTAGATCAAGTTGCTGAGATATAACCTGGCCTTAAAAACTTCCAGGGATGAATGAGGCTTCTACCACCTCCCTGAGCAACTTGTGCCAGGCTCTCACCACCCTCGTGGTGAAGAAGTTCTTCCTAACATCCAATCTGAATTTACCCACTTCTAGCTTTGTTCCATTCTTCCTAGTCTGTCACTACCTGACATCCTAAAAAATCCCTCACTAGTTTTTCCGTAGGCCCCCTTCAGATACCGGAAAGCCACAATAAGTTCTCCTCAGAATCTTCTCCAGACTGTAACAACCCCAACTCTCTCAGTCTATCCTCACAGGGGAGGTGCCAGATTTCATTACAGTGTGTTAAAGGCTGTGGCTTCAGGTGCTTCTGGTTTATTTGAAAGTATTTTTACATTATTATGTGAGAGAAAGTGCAGGAAGTAAGGGAAGAGCCTTTCACCATATAGTAGATGATTGAACTATCACTTCCCATGAATAGTAAGAGTACTAAATGGTATGCTGTATGATAGAAAACAGTATGCTGTGTGTTTAAAGTCAGGCTTTTCTGTGATGGTTGCCATACATTTCACTTCTAACCCATTTTCTGTATTGTTAATCTTTATCCTAGAAAGGTATTGTCAGCAGAGATTTGCTGTGCTGTTTGTCAGCTCGTAAAGATTGAATTGTGAATGATCTTGAAGAAACAGATAAAACTTATTTGTACTGAAAGCCATGGACTGAAAATGAGTGGGAGTGTAGGTTGACTTTTGTCAACACTTTGGTTGATCAAAGAATGATATCTCCTGTGAAATACCTGCTCTGGGGTGCTTGGACAAAGACCATGACTGCATTTCTCATGCTCGTTAGGGCTTCGTTGTGGTTGTTGCTGCAGTGATCAAAGTGTTTTGAGAGCCTATTGAGTTTGGTGGTGTTTTGCAGGATTAGGTTTTTTAGACTTACATAGAAGAAGAACACATTACAGTTCTCAGAACTTGAGAGCTCTTATAAATGCCTGTGATTTACTTGTAATTAAGTAAACTTATAACATTCTGCACTCAGAACATCAATACACCACAGGACTGAAAGCTTTAGATGTGTTATTATCACATCTGATAATCACTAACAAAACTAGTGTAGTCCAAATACTTCATTTTAATCTCAGTCAGTAACAAGACATCAGAGCTTCATCCTGCCCTTCTTTAGTTTGTTCTGGAATGGTGAAAATAATAGAGTTTGGTAAAATAAGTATCCGTGGAGGTTTGTTTATTCTTCCCCAGCAGAACAAGTCACAATAATTGTATGCATTTCAGGGAGAAAATGTTTAGTTAGAAAGTGGCTTTGCAAAATAGGCTGACAAAAGTCTGTGTATATCCCTGAGTCCTATGCATAAAATACAGTCTCTAGATTCTAGAGTGGTGTGATTTAGTATAAAAATTTGCTCTTTTATTGTCTATCTTTGTGTAAATAATCTGTATTATGTCAGGTGAAAGAAAGGTTTCCCTGTCATAATTGCTACTAAATGTCATTCTTGCATAGTAACTAAAGGTTGTGATTTAATGCCAGTGGATCTACTGCTGCCACCTTGCCTCCAAGGCATCTTTTCTTCAAATCAGTGTGAAGAGGAATAGATGTGTTAAAGTTCTCAGTTTGTGCTGAACCTGTCTAGCGAAACTAATTCAGGCCTTGAGTAATCATTGTTGGTGTTATGGCACTTTTTATGGCCACTACATTGCACAGCGTAGAGGAAGGGCAGGTGGCTGGTTCCCCTGGATGAAAAGTTTTCTCCCTACTCGTGCTGTTTCAATGCAAAATACTTTCACTGAGACCTTGTAACGCCAAAGGGAAGAATCGATAACTAAACAACTTTATTACCACACTGTAGTACATCTCACTCTCATTTATTTCCACTGTTGAAAACAGTACTAGCATAGTGAAATTGTCACCTCTTGGGATATTTTTCAGTTGCTACTCAAAACAAAAGTTCTTTAAAAGAGGTAGCAGTCAGTTCTAAGGGTAGGTGATTAAAAATCGTAGAGCCCAGGTGAAAACTTGAGTTAGTATAGCTTGACCTCCCCTAGAATGCTGGGGTTAGTTAACTGTTTAAGAGCAGATGTGAAGATGTTGTGTTGTTCGTTTGGTTTGGTTTTTGCTTGTTTGTTTCTTTCCTGGGAGAGCATCAGATGGTTTTGTACATTGCTCCAGTGATTTATGGCCTCTGTTGTTATAAACCGGTGGCTTGTTTGTTGTCTAGATGGATTTCATCTTTCAGCCTTCACAGTTTACGAATTTTGATCCTCTAAATTTCAACAAGCAGAGATTTAATCTCAGAAATTGTAACTATTTGTTGATAGTTTTGTTTCTGTATCCTTTCTTCTCTCTTAGTACTTAAAAGTTGAATTCAAGTTGTGGCATTTTCTCCTGCTTTTAAAGAGCACTATTAACTGTAGATTTAATGCATAACAATATGGTTAATACTGAAATTGAATTGTGTGTTTATATTTTAGAAGGCAATATATCATTCACTTTAGTAACCAAAGAAGGAAAGCAATTGCTAAAATTGCAGTCCCTAAACTCTCATACCGGTATTCAAAGTATGCCAGAATTTAATGTGTAGAGTCACTTTTTACTGGCACTGCAGTCAGGGCTTGATACAGCTTCCTACAAATGCATTAACATTTTGTCAGTGCTTCAAGGCTGCTTTCCTAGTTTCCTTCCCTTTATTGTGTTTTTCTCTTTTGCTCTGATGATCTTGCTAGGTCTGAAGAGTGATTTACATCTTTTGGTAGAATGGGACCCATTTGTTATGAACTTCTGTAGAAAGTATATTGCTTGCTGACCTGTACTCTCCTGTGCTCATGCTCTCAATTTGAGAACAAATTCTGTACTGTTGGGTATAATATGGTTGCTTAGGAGTCTGCCAAAGATTGCTCCTCAAAAATGCAGTCTTTCTAAGTGAGAGTTACAGTGATGGACAGCAAAAAGGTGACTCTGAATTGGAAAAGATCAAGAGTTTGCATAAGGAAGCTTACTTCACTGCTGGAACTGATTCATCTTGTAAGTTGTCTCGTGGCACAGTCAAGAGACTCAGAGCAGTCTTTTGATAATCCTTTTGATGATCAATGTGGGAACTCTCAGGTTGTGAGCCTTGCAAATACCAGGTACCAGGAAAAAAAAATAACAGAATTAACTGTTGTGAGAAATGAGGACTCCCTTTCTTTATAAGGGAGACTCCTGAGAGACATGCAGGTAGTATTGAGTTATTGCTGGATATCAATGTCCATTTTGGTTTTTTTTTTTCCCTCTGTAAAATTGACCTTATTTCAACTCTTTTTTTTTTTTTTTCTTTTCTACACTGAACAGAAGTAGTATTTTGATTAAAGAAAGAACAGGGATTTTTTTTTCCTTAATCTTTTACATACAGACAAATGTTTCAGGTGTCTGAACTCTGTATTTCTTAAGCTATTGCTGAAAAAATTGTCATCTGAAGTTACTTGTATAATATGTGGCAGTGACTAAAACTTCTCAACGTTTCAGAAGTGAGTAATGCTGCCTGGTTTTGTTGGTTTTACAAAGAACAATGATCTAGGAATTTGTGCTGGTTTGAGGCTAATTGGAATATTTTAATAGAGAAAATTACAGGCTGTGAAAAGGAAACAATGGTGATGTCTGCTTCACTCATAGACTTGCTGAGATGTTTAAGAATACAAAACAAAGATAAGCCACTCAGGCTCAGGCTCTCGGGCACAGCGTCTCGGGCAGTCTAGCATCTTCTGACTTTTCTCCTCTCTGCCGAGTAACCCCACTAACCACTTTTCCTTCTAACCCCCCTGGCCCATCCTCCAAGCTCACCTTGCACGTAAGGCAAACCTTGGGGTAAGGTATAGAGGTGGGGAGAAGGTNGGGGGGGGCAGGGAGCTCCCAAACCTTCACAGAATTTCACAGGCTGTCTTGACAGGTATGTAGCTGTCCTGCTGCTGCTCTGTTCCTGAGCTACAGGTTTAATGGTGCTTCAAGGAAGTAGATGTTTGATTTCTGTCAGTCAGAAGGCATTACCATTCAGATTCCTTGTTCTTCTTACAAAATACTGGTCTTAGGCTGAACAGAGCACACAAGAACAGACTGATATTGATGAGAAACTCATCATGTGCTATGTCACTGATTTATTTTGTACTTATTGTGCAGTGAGGGTTAGCCACAATGATGTACATGTTTATCTAGATGTAACTCATGTAAATTGTAACTGCCTTCTTTGCAATTCTTTTGTTATATTTGATTCCTTTGACTTTTACCTGATAAGAGAGCATGCTGGAATTTCAAACTAATGATAAAAACAGAGAACTCATCTTTCATGATTTTCACCTTGTATGTTTCTGCACTTGTTTTGGAGACTCCTGAAATCACCAAACACAAATAATTTAAAGATGGATTATGTGCATTTGTATGAAATCTTGTATGTAATAAAATATTTGAATGTGCTAATTTTTCAACTAGAAACGTCTGAAGGCGGCGGAAGCAGAAAGTAAATTGAAACAAGTGTATATCCCTACCTAGTGAGTATTACAGCAGTCTTCCTGTGAGATACAGGTGAAGTTGAAAGTCTTACAAGCAGTTGCATACAGTTACACACGTGATAATTTAGCTGTCTTTTTAATAGTTACTTTTCTTAAGTTTTGTTACATATAAACAGAATTATACGGAGAGATAATCAGAAAAAGCCACAAACTCCTATGGTAAGTGAAACCTTTGTACTTACCTGAGCCCTCTGATCTGCAGATTGCCTGTTGGGGAAGTTTTAGGAAAGGCAGTGAAGTGCTATGTGGAGCACTCCCTTGGGAGAAGGACTTGTAATTTTTAAAAACAGCTTGTCCAGGATGATCACTCCCCAGTCTCTGTAGCACATGCTGTGTAAGTGTAGGATTTCAAAGGAGAAGCAGTTTCTAATGCGGCCCAGTAGAACACCACCACATAACTTACCGCTGCAGTCTTGTCTCATTGATACAGTCAGCTACAGAAGTTACATGTTCAGGCTGTAAAGTAAAGGTAGCACACAGCCCAAAATCTTTTATCTTTGAACAAGTCTCATTAATAAAACAAGAGTTTTTTCTGGGGTTTCTTTAACTTGTTTGGGTCTTGTTTGTTTTTATTTGAACTCAATCCTCTATCTGCTTTTGTTGCCATGCAGCTTACACAAACAAGATCTCATTTGTCTCCTTCATGTTCCTAACTTCCTCAAGATGATGAGAAGGGAAAGGGTTACAGATCACATTCTTTTAAGAGTTCTGTAGGCACGTTAAGCTTACATGTATGTGAATTTCCCATTGTATAACAGGAGACTAGAATGTCAGATGAAATACATTGAAAATCCAGGGATGTCTTTCGATTTCAGACAATGGAGCTTTGTTTCCATATTTCATGCAGACTTTTCTCTCTTAAACAGATTTAATAATACAAACAGCAACATTTTAAACTCAGTCAGTTAATCTCATCTCTGAAAAGATGTTGTGAGCTTTGAAGTTCATGTCTCCCATGTGTGAGACCTTTCTAAAACAGCTGAAAGCTCTGTGCTGAGTGTTCTCTGACCTTCTCGGGGAAGCAGCTGCTTTAGGAGAACTGTAACATATGCAGGCTTTCCGTAATGCTATTGCAATTTACTTTCTTTGGTCCATGTGGACAATTCAGGGCTTTCACTTAGGGACTTTTTATATTGGATGGCAAAACCTGCTTTGAAATGTAGGATTTTTGCCTTTTTAATCTTTCTTCATGTCTGTATTTTGCCTCTATATCAAGACAAAATCTATAGTCAATGGTAAGGACTCTGAAGGTCCCTCTTAGAACTTCTCCAGCCTTTGATAACTAATCTGGGGCACTCATGGCAAATGGGTTTCTTAGTGCTCTGTTTGAGTACTGATTTATTGTATTTGAAATCTAAGGCCTCTCAGAGCTAAATACCTTTTTTGAACTTGATTGTAAGAGATTTCTTGTAAAAGCAGGGTTCTGTCTTTAGTAACCAGAGTCCCTTTCATTTCATGGTTTCTGTGGAATGTATCTAAGCAACAGATTGTAACATGGGAGATAATAATCCCTTGATGACTCCTCTTGTATCCTGAGCCCAAGGTACTTTTCTTGAAAGTACTCGGTAAAGAGTACCTGGAAGGCATGAAAATGTCTCTCACTGGATCTAGTGAAAAAGTGAAGGCAGATTTGCTGGTGTTTGGAGTAGGGATCTGGTACAGTAAATGTTTCTTTAATTAGTCATTTTAAATAACCTTGGGTATATTTTGTGCTATATAAAGTAGCAAGTAATAATTTTAGGAATCAATGTGTCCAGCCTTGTATTTTGAGTATAGCTCATCAAAGGCATAATTAGCTCCCACAAAACTGGAGATTTGGAAATGCCATACCTAACCTAGTGAAAGGGTATCTGAATTCTCCCTGAGCTAACTAACCTATAAAGTTCTACTTCACTGAAGTAGGTAGAGTAACCACTATAATAATGTAACAAAAAATAAAATCCAAAACCAGGTCTTCAACCTTCTCAGAGGGAAAGCAGTTTAAAACAGAACCCAAACAGAGTGGCCTGATGCTCTGTGGGTGAGCTTTGCCAGGGTTGTAGGACATTCACCTGTACTGCACTGGCACATACGCTGCTTGAGAGGAGCAGCAGGCCCTGCTCAGCTTGGGCAGCTTTGCAGTAGTACAAGCAGAACTGCTGCTTTTAGTTTTTACTCCAAAGTCCAACCTCACCTTCTTGACTGAACTCCCTGTCCTGTGCCGTGGCAGGCTTTTGTCAGAGACTTGATCTTTGATTAGCCTGCCAGGTATCTTAGACTACCTGAGAACATCTCACAAGGATCTGTAAATTCCAGTATCAAAGCAACTCTTTACATAGCAGGTCTCTGGCAGTGCTGAAAATACTAGTTATGCAGAGCAGTTTTACAGATGTTACTGTCACATACAGTCCAGGGTTAGTTGCTGGTTTTTATGTTGACTCGCTGGTTAGTAAAATCTTTTAAATTTTTTTTTTATTTAAAGCAACAAACCAAATCCTAATCAAATATCCAGCAACAACGGGAAGCCTGCTGCAGTCAATGGAGCAATGGGAGCTTCTTGCCAGGCACCGACCTCACTGATAGGTCGAGCTTGTGAAAGCTGCTATAGTAAGTAGTTCTTTTAAAAGTACATAATGTTTTAAAAGTACGTAATTTTTAGTTCTAATATACAGTTTTTAAAAAACTTAACATAGTTTTATGTGTCGTAAGAGGTAGAGAGTTTTCACTGAATTGTATGAGAGAGACGTTACAACTGGGCTCAGCTTATTGATCAGATGTCAATATTCAAATCCACTTTTTTTTAACAATTCAGAAAGCACAGAAAGACGGAGTAGTACAATATGATAGCACTGGCATGGTTTTCCTTTTCCTTCAGAATACTGCCTTCAGACTTATATTTGGTCCTCCAGGATGGCAGGTCTGTTTGAATTGTTTGGGATTGTTGGTTGGTTGTGGGGTGTTTGTTGGTTGGGGTTTTTTAATTTTGTTTGGGTTTGCTTTTACTTAGTATTTTATGTGTTTCTGGTGGTCAGTGGTGGACCTCTTGAAGTAGCAGTTTTTGACATAGGTGATATGTAATAAAATCCAGAATTGAGAGTGGGTACCATATGAGAGTTCTTCACTTGTCATTACTGTGGCTCTCTTGTCTTCAATACCAGTGACATTAAAGTCACATTCTGTATATAGAAAGTTTCAGTTATAAACTTGTTTTACAAAATAACATTTTTCAAAAAATAGTTTTCTCGTGGAAGAATATTTAAATAAAAAAAAAAGGTTAAATTGGTGTTTCATGCTGAGTCTCCACACACACAAGATACACATGCATCTCCCTGCAGCAGTGGTCGGTGTGATTGCCCTTTTCTTCTGTGAATCTTGACTTACAGCTACTCACTTTGCATGACTTAGGCAAGATCCCCAGACCTTAATAATTCTAATGAGCAAGCAAGTTAATAAACCTGTCTTCCAGGGTGAAATTAGAAATAGTGGAGACTATATAAAGTGTGGGGTTTGTTGTTTGCTTGCTTTTGTACTTCCCTGTGAAAAAAAAACTTTTTGTCCATACAGTCTCTGAAGTAGGAAAATACTTGGGAATTTCCATTTGAAGTTGAATTCTAAGGTGATTTAAAAAAAAAATAAATACCCGAGTTGTTATGTTTTCCATACGAAATGTATGAAGTATTTATGCATATAATGCTCTTAGGAATACCATCTGTTACAGCGTTTGTATTTATTACATTGAATGTAGCATGCACTGCTTTAACTGTGCTGATTTTTCTTCCTTAGCTCCACAATCTCATCAGTGGTATTCTTGGGGTCCTCCTAATATGCAGTGTAGACTATGTGCATCTTGCTGGACATATTGGAAGAAATATGGTGGCCTGAAAATGCCCACACAGACAGATGGAGATAAATTGTCTTCTAGCCAACCTGCAGAGGTGGGATTGCATAGCTAGAATTTCCTAAAATGAAGTGTGATGCTTTCACAAGGCTACTGTGATTTAATGAAATGGGGTTCTTGTACATGTTCAACTTCAGTATTACAAAACTTAATTTATTCACCCTTTTCCTGTTTTAAGTAAAACTGAACAGTGTGCAGGTCCTGCAGTGTCTTTCTATGACCATACCTTAGATAAATGAACTTCTAGTTTATACTTATTTGGTGAACAAAGATCATCTTGTCAGTGAGTCAGCCACAAGAGTCTCTAACAACAGGACTAGGGGCAATGGTTTTAAGTCGAGGGGGATAGGTTTAGACTAGATCTTAGGAAGAAACTCTTCAGTATGAGGGATCAGGTTGCCCAGAGTGGTTGTGGATGCCCTTGGAGATGTTTTGAGGCCAGGTTGGATTTGACCTCGAGCAACCTGATCTAGTTAAGAGATGCCTCTGATCGTGAGAGGGAGGGGTTGGAGTACATGATCTGAGGTCTCCTCCAGCCTAAACCATCCTGTGAAATGGTGTTACCTTTAGAACTTTACTGCTACACCTCATCCAGAGCAGCATTATTTATCCACTCACAACAGAGCCCTCTGCTCCCTTAGCTTCTGGCGTGAGACTCAGGCTTCTTTAGCACCCATACGGATTACTTGTTTACCCTTGTGAATGTATCCAGATTACAGGTTCTTTTTTTAATGCTGTATGGTAGATGTGTGTGACAGTTGTTTTGTTCTGTTTGATGTTTGTAGGAACCCCAGGTCAGAAGTCAGCTGTGGCGGCAGGCGGCACCGGGAGCTGCGGCGCAGGGCGTGGGCAGTGCGCGGCTGGCGGCGAGGGCACGGCAGGCGTTCTTCCTGCACACCTCCTGTTGGACAAAGCTGGCCCGCCAGGTCTGCAAGAACTCCCTGCAGCTGCGGCAGGCAGCCAGGCGGCCCTTTGTCCCCATTGACTGTGCTGCCGTTAGGGCAGAATGTAAGATGTTTTTTTAATTCTTAGCTCTGTCTGGTGTGCTTCCCACCTGCTTTTCTCCTTTAATTTTATTTTCATTTTCAATAAACATTCCTTGTCTCTATGCCTTTGGTTTTCATTTTCTTTCCATTTGTCTAGCGTATCACCAACACATTGGATAAAGTCTGTCTGCACCAAGCATATCTCAGGCTGAGGAAACAGCTCAAATCAATTTAAAAGGCGATAACCATTATCACATTCGATTCAATAAAATTGCCCTTAAAAAATAAGTTGGGGGCAGGACGGAGAAATCAGTATTGTGGCATCAAAAAGGTGCTTTCTGCTAAGCGGCGTGAAATAAATTTGGCTTTATGCTGTTTGCTTTTTTGTGGAGCAGAAAACACATTTTCTTAGAGGGATTGGTCAAGGAACAAGGAGCTGAAGATGCGTAAGAATTCAAATCTGGCCTGTAATACAGTTACTGTGGTGATAGCCATGCTCATCATTTCATCATCATTTCTGTTTGGTTGGTTGGTTTTGTCCCACTTATAAACAAAATTCTAAATTATGCTTGTTCTTATTATAGCCAAAATACAAAGAATGACAGATGAATGTACCGGTAGTAGGGGAACAGGTTGAGTTGTAGGTAGCAACAGGAAGCCTCTCTATGTGCACGCCTGTGTCACTTCTGCCGCAGAGTCACTGGATATTTCAGCAGGTGTTGTACCTGTGCTGAGCACATTGTTTTTCAGTTTGGTTGTGTTTCCCATGCTTCCATAATGAAATTCTTGGAGCAGTCCCTTGGTATTCCAGGATTAGCTGTCCTAGATCATTGTACTGCCAACTGTATTAGAATTGCAGAGTCTTTTTTAGAGTATTAGATGTCAGATTTATAACCATGTTTACTACATTAATGCTAAGTATTTTTCTGTCATATTTTAATTGAGATGCTGATGATATCAGTGTCAATTACTAGAAATATACTCCATGGAAGATTAAAATCTGGTTTTGAGTAGTTCTTTTCCTCTCACATACTTTAATACCAGCTGTTCTTCATGTGCAAGCTCTTTACCTTCTTCTACAGGCATCCAGAACTCAGTGAATATTTCTGTCCAGTGCCAATGTCAGTTCTCCTGTTGACCATTTTTTTTCCTCTTTCAAAGCCTTGCAAGTCAGTGGCAGCTTTCAGGTCTAAGGGATCCGTATGTCTACTGTGTTGACAGACTGAGTTGTACTTTACAGAAGAAGCAGGTCTAAGTTTTGACTAGGATTATATTTTTAATTCTAAATAGAAAAGAAGAGTGATTTTCTGAAAGGGAAGTGTTGTACCTTTTAATGTATCCAAGTGGTACAAACTTTTATGGAATCATGGAGGAAAACAAGCTTCAGGACTTCACTTGAATCATGAATTTTTCTGTCCATATCTTTTTCTCACTGACTACTGTGACTTAGTGAGAACAAAGATGAAGCTTTTGTAAGGAAGAAGAAACAGAAGAAAAAAATTATCCAACCGTTAAGTATTATATTACAACAATGTCATATCCACAGTTCAGCTTTAAAACAAAGGAGCGAAAAGCTGGACTCTTCAGCAGGAAGTAGTCACTGGTGTTCTTTTGAAGGAAAAGTGCTTTATCACCTTCACATCAAGAGCACAGAAAGATCTTTTTTTCCTATAATCTCCATCCCTAATTATTCATTTTACTTAAAGCACAATTTGGCCCATACGATTTTGTCTTTTCAAATGCTGATGCTTCCTGGTTAGACCTGACATAGACTGAAAAACAAAGACACAATTGTCACTGCTCTTTGAAGACGGCATTCAAATGACTTTATAATAGTGGAAATCATGTCTCATTTAATTATTTTTTTCTCTGTGTGTATGCACACATTCACTGCATTGTACTACAACTAAAGAGACCTTCCTGAGAATCCTTGAATCCTCTTCTAAGGACACCTCAGTTGAAGTTGGTTTGGGTTTTGTTGTTTGTGGTTTTGTTTTAAACATATTTTTAAATGAGATATTTAATTAACAGTAATGATTGATTAAATACCACTGAGTAATTACAATATTGAATTAATGCCTGTGTTGGCTTTACAAAATTTACAATCAAACTTAGATAATGAGATACAATATGATGCAGGATGGTTAGGATGTCCAAGAACTAATTTGGAAATGGTCTTCCATGTTGGTGTGCTGAAACTTCGTGATTATAATGACTGCTTAGCCACTTTGTCAAACTGACCTCACTCTTCGTGTGAGCCAAACCAGTGCTCAGCTGCAGTGGGCAACAAACCAACACTCAGCAACCACAAAATCTAAAGACAGAGAGATGGTAGAGCACTTACATCAGCAGCGTATCAGGTTTTATGTTGCCTTAGTCATATGCAATTTGTTGCAATGCCAGCTTGTAAGTGAAATTAATTCCCAGTTCTGAGGAAGCCTGAAAAAACCAGTCAGAGCTAGCACATAACATACATTGATTTTTGCAGTACACCTGAACTCATTTGCAGATAGTTCTTTTGTTCTGAAGGGGCACAGAAACCACCGAGGATGTTAATTGGTGGCCTAACCATCTTTTAGGTGAAACTAGATTTCAGACAGATTTTTTTTTTTAATTCCATCCACATCATCTCTCTCTGGCTCATTGTATCTACTGGCAGAAACCAAAGTCCTATTCTGTGTTTTTCATTGCTTCAGTTAGTACAGATAATTAGATCTTTTTCTCATTAGTGAGCTGCATGGCGTGATCCCTGCTCAGAAGCCAGCAGGGAGTAGTGGAATCGATGCATTTGCATTGCAGTTCCATGTAGGGATGGTCTGCAGGAGGTGGAGAAGGCATGGCATCTCCTGCTAATAGCACAACCCACTCTGGAAATCTCAGACTTTGTTCTGTCTAAAGACTACTTGCTATAGTTGTTGACAATAAACTTGTTGGATGGATTTTCAAGACTAATTAAA
The DNA here is from genome assembly GCA_013396675.1 of Eubucco bourcierii. Taxonomy (NCBI): domain Eukaryota; kingdom Metazoa; phylum Chordata; class Aves; order Piciformes; family Ramphastidae; genus Eubucco; species Eubucco bourcierii. The sequence goes on along the minus strand of VWZE01004802.1, from coordinate 16,961 downwards.
ATTGGTGAGCTGTTCAGTAAAGAGAAAATCCCATGCTCTAAGTGAGTCAAAATACCTTCTTAGCTGATTCTGTTGGTCTTTAGAAAGGTAAGGAAACCATCCTGTCTGTGAAATGTAACAATTAGTGGGAAATACAGTGGGCATTCTCCTCTGGAGCCACTGACAAGATTGGATCTGTTTCCAGCTTAGAAAGGTCCCTGCCTGTGTCCTTTCACTGTGACTGGTTTACAGGAAATGTAACTAGGAAGGGACCTCTGGGGGTCTTTCATCTCACCTCCTGCATAAAATTCATGTGCTCATGAACCTTCTACTCAGATGAGATCTATGCGTCTTTCAAGGATGGAGACTCCACAGCTTCTCTGGCCACCTATACTCAAAGTAAATACTCCATGTGCTAAGAATTTCAGCTCACCTATGTTGTGACAGCAGTGCTGTCTTTTCCTAGCCATACCTGCCTCTGAAAACAGTCAGGCTTGGTCTTCTCTGTGCTCTCCTGCTAGGTAGGCACACTTGGCAACCACATCTTGGCCTTCATATCTCAAACCTGACCAGACCTAGTTTCTTCAGACTCTGTGTATGTCTACTCAGCTTCCAAGCATCTTGGTGACTCTCCAGCAGCTGGACTTGCTCCAGTATTTCCCTATCTTTGTTTTTATAGTGGGGATTCTAGAACTCAACACAGAGTCTGGAGGTGGTATCACAGGGCAGGAAAGGAAGGGATAACCTTTCTTTGCCCTACTGGTGGCTACGTTTTTCTAAGGCCATGTCATCCTTGTGGCTGCTTGAATGATGTGAACACATCAAACCTTTGTTTCCTTTTACAAGGGCTTTGTGGCCTCCCTTGACATTTCTGTAGTTAACGAAGTGCCTCTGTTTCGACCCTTTTGCCCCTTTGCAGAGCTGCTTACTGAAGGATGTTCCTGTTTTTGCTGTGGTTTTGTTCTCTGGAGCTACGACTAATTTAAACATTAATTACACACTGGTGGTGTGAATGCCCAGCAGTTTCTGTTGGGAAGAATTCCCCCCAGTATGGCAACTTGGTTTTAGTCATTAACCAGTTTATTTTGAATCGTTCTCTAGGAGCACTTTGGTGTGACACAGTTCTTGTATTTTAGGAAATGAGCTGGTTTAAGTTCTTCTGCAGTGGTCACTGGTGCGAAGAACTCCGCTCCTCTGCCATGCTTTTATCTTCCTCCTGCTGTTACAGGCCCTTGCACACTTTCTGCTTTTGATATGTTTGGGAAAATATGATACCAAATCTAATACTGATTTAATTTTTTCCCCCTTTCTCATGGTTTACACCATTTCACTGATTTTTATTGTTTGTGAGAGCTCCCGTATTTGGGGTTAGGACTTGTCTTTCAGTTTTGATAGTTTCTACCTAAATTTTATTCTATGGTTTTACACCTGCGAGTCACTCACAATCTAGTTTGTGCTTTTCTGTATGTAGTGAATAAAGGACATCAACTCCATCATCCTTTTTATGGGAATACCATAGTATGGATTAAAATTGGCTGCCGTTAAGCATATTGAACTGTTTTAAGAGGTGGGTGTGCTTTGAGATACCCACCTGGTACCTTTGTTAAATGTGCTTTGTCTCAGACATGGAAATTGTGCACACTTTGCAGCTGGCATTCTCACTCAGCATATTAATATCTCGCTGTGATCCAAGGCCTTTTCCTGCAGTGATGACATGTAGATGGTAAATGTTCTGGCTAATTGCTTCTTAGACAACGTTTTGCTGTTCCCAAAGTAACTATAAAATGCTTACCATATATTTTGTGCTTATTTTACTAAAGGAGACAGTGGAGACACATTTGTCTTCCCTTGTCACTTAAAGTACCTCAAACATTGTGGAACAATAAAAATATTCCAGGCACCAGAGTCAGTGCTGCCCTTTTTATTTTTTTTCCCTATCATGTTTTTTTTTTTTTTTAACTTTGGTTTGGTTTGTTTGTTTGGGGTTTTGGGGATTGGTTGGTTTCTTTATTTTGTTGTTGTTATTTTTGTTATGTTTATTATGTTGTTAAAATAATAAAATACTTGATTAGGCTTTGAAACTTTAGGACTACCCAGGTCCTAGCAAGCATTTCCAGAATTTCAAGTAGCTTTCCTAGTATGTTGCAATAAGTTGTGCATTGTGTGCTCTACTGAGGACATCTCTGAACCTGCTGAAATACTTATTTTGAACTTTCTGAAATACTTCAGTCATTGCCATAGTTTTGTGACCTTGGGACCCACATGATTTTTGCGCAGAACTAGGCAGAAAACAAAGATAATTGTAAATTGTTCTATACAGTCTTAACTCTTCATGTGACTGTGCACTCCCTCTGGTCTGCTGACAAGAAGCAAACAGGATTGGGTTGGTAAAACACGAGGTAGAGACTAAGTGGAACTGCGGTTACAATTATCTGTTCATAACACCTCGGTTATTAGAAGTGCATTCTGTGTGTGCATGTGTGAGACCTGCACCTGTGGAATGCCAAAGAAAAGTGTAGCTGTCATTTCTTTGCAGTGAGGGTGGTGAGACACTGGCACAGGTTGCCCAGGGAGGTGGTGGAGCACAGAATCACCTAACATGATCTTTGATCACATTGGGTGATTCTGTGCTCCACAACCTCCCTGGAGGTGTTCAAGGCCAGGTTGGAGGAGGCCTTGGGTGACCTGTACTAGTGGGAGGTGTCCCTGCCTATGGCAGGGGGTTGGAACTAGATGATCTTTGAGGTCCCTTCCGACCTTCCCATTCTATGATTCTATGATACTGTGTATGTAGGAGGTGGTTCCATGTGAGAGAATTCTAGAACTGCAACATGGACACATGAGTTAAAGTTCTCACCAGGTGGCATCCCTGTGTCTGGGGACACTGGGAACCCTGCGCAACAATCACTTATGTGCTTTTGGAGGAAACATAACTAAATAGTTCAGAATAATTGAGGAAAAAAAAAAAAAAAGAAAAGAAAAGTGTAGTTCAGCAAAGTTTTGAAACTTTGCTGAAACCTCAACTCCTGGGGATTTATGCTGTAGGTGGATTAAATTGTGTGTGAACCTCTTAGTAGTGTAACACTCTGTAGGGGCATTTAAGTGTCTGCTTGTGCATTTGCTGTGCCTTTGAGAGGGTTGAGTTCATAGTTGCAGCATCAAATTTAAGGTAGTTACCAAACTGATGGTTTTAATTTGTTTTAGGTTATAGAATCAGAATCGTGTAATCATAGAATGGTAAGGTTGGAAGGGAGCTCAAAGATTACCCAGTTCCACCCCCCTGCCATAGGCAGGGACACCTCCCACTAGCACAGGTCACTCAAGGCCTTCTCCAACCTGGCCTTGAACTCCTCCAGGGATGGAGCAGCCACAACCTCCCTGGGCAACTTGTGCCAGTGTCTCACCACCCTCACTGCAAACAACTTCCTCCTAACATCCACTTTCAATCTCCCCTCTGACACTTCAAACCCATTGCCCCTTGTCCTGGCATTGCAAGACTTTGTCAATAGTCCTACCCCAACCTTCCTGTAGCTGCCTTCAGATCCTGGAAGGCTACTCTAAGGTCTCCTGGAAGCCTTCTCTTGTCCAGGCTGCAGAGCCCCAACTCTCTCAACCTGTCCTCACAGCAGAGCTGCTGCAGCCCTCTGAGCATCTTGGTGGCCTCCTCTGGACCTGCTTCCTGTGTTATGATCTCTTTTAAGCTCTGTGATACTTGGTTATAAATGACTGTTTTGTTAAAAATGTTATAGTAGAGGCTTTTTTTTTGTTTGTTTGTTTGTTTTCTTTTTGGTTCGTGGGAGTTTTTAAGCTTCATCTTGCCATGATAGCACCGATGCTCTGTTTTACTTAGGAAGAATTTCATGAATCACTGTGCTATGTAAGACATGACAAATCAGTAGTGTCAATTTGCCTTCATATTACCCATTTAGAGCCAGGCAAGCTTGTAGAAAATGATTAAGAATTCAGTGTAAATTACTTTTAAGTTAGAGCTGCTTTTATTTTAGTACTTATGCTTTCATGTATTTCACTTGTCTGGCTGCCTCCAGAAAGGTTTTGTAAGCAAAATCTGACATCAAATTTGCATGAGAACTTTTATTAACTTAAAAAAAAAAACCCTTTTAAATTAGTATTTTAAAAATTGCATACTATCACTTGCATGAATGAAGGCATGGCCTGCTTTGGAATAGCCATCATTCAGTCTCGATGAAATCAAGGAACTAAGAGGAGAAACTGGAATTTTTGGTAAAAGTGCAAGTCAGAAACTGGTTGGTGTATCCTAATTATTTTTCCAGTGGTAAAATATTCAAACTGATTTTTATTCTTTAAAATTCTCAGATGCAGATCGACATGATGAACTTACTGGAAGTCCTCTGAAGATAAAAAGCACCAGAAAACCCCTGTCACGTGTCATTGGCTATTTAGGTGTGTATCTGCCTCCAGAGAACTGCAACCCAAAGCAGTATTCAGTCTGCACTGATACTTCATATGCATGGAATGAGAGATTCATGCTTTTAGTAACAAGAAAGCTATAAAGTTAATAAAATTCTGCTATCAGTTGCAAAACTGCATGATTAAGCTTGCAGAGTGTAGGCAGAAGGCCTTATGATGATGCTGGTTTAAAGTGGCAGAGTGAACCTTGATGTAATCAGAGTGTGAGAAGCAGTGTGGTGGTCTGAGCACTCACTGGGACGATGCTCAGTGTGCCCCGTGCTGCTCTAACATGCCCTGGACCAACCTGAGCCACTTCTTTATAGTCACAAAGAGGAGACCTCAGCTGCAGTAAGACACTGATCTTTGATGACATAATTTTAAAAGATGTGATGACATCTGTAGTGTGATCACAGCCAAGAGGACAGTGAGCTCACAAGAGGATGGTGAGAGGAGAAATGCCAGTGATTGTGATTCTGTATGGAAAAAAATGAAGTTGTTACCTCTTTAAGGAGCCACCGCTGCTTATTTCATACTGAGAGGCATACAGAAGCTGAATCATGCAGAATCACTGCGGCTGGAAAAGACCTTTAAGATCATCAACTATTATCTAATGCTTTCATGGCCACTGCTACACTGTATCTTTGAGCACCATCTCTAGACAGCTCGTAAACACATCCAGAGGTGGTGATGGAACCACTTCCCTGGGCAACCTGTTCCAGTCTTTGCTAACCCTTCTGTTGCAGAAGTTTTTCCTAATGTCTAACCTAAACCACTCCTGGCATAACTTTATGACATTTCCTCTTACCCTATCAGTTTTAACTTGTAAGAAGAGACCAACACTCGCCTCTCTGCAACTTCCTTTCAGGTAGCTGAGATGCCCTGGAGGCTTTCTATTAATTCTCAAATGAATACAGGAATCAATCCATCAATCAGACAATAATTCTGCAGTGTATTGATCTCATTCTACAGAAGGGAAGCTGAGGGTACAGCTCAGTGTAGATATGTTACTCCACATTCCTAATTCAGCAAGTCAAGAGACACTGGTTTCTCTATCCTAGTGCAAAAAACCTCCCACCGAATTAGGAATTGACTAGTAATATAGTCATAACTGTTCTTCCAGCGCATCAGTTTTAACAAAATCTGAACTTCAGAATTAGTGCCTGCTTTCGATGAATTTTGATTCCTCTTGCCCTGGGGGTTAAGGAAAAAAGGCCAGTGGAGCTGTGGTTGTAAGGGGAGGCATTCAAACAAGAGGTGGTTGATCCAGCTGAACCATCTGTGCAGCCAAACGTGGAGATGGCAGCACGTGTAGTCCCAGAAGGTGCTGCCCATCGTCGGTGTCACGGCACTCTGCTGGTGAGGAGCTGTCTTGACCTGTTTGTGAGTGAACCTATAGGTTTAGTGAGGTAAGGGATGAGCAGTGTCAGAGTGTACTTACCTGAAGGTTTTGTGGAATATTAACAGTGCTAAAATACAGCTGATATCTGTGGAGTCTGCTTAGCATTTGACTGTATGGGAAGTGAAAGCATCTCACTATAGGTAAGGCAAATTATAAATCTTAGGGAGATATGAACCCAGTGTGATTCCATGGATACATCTGAATTAGCTGTGTGAGGATGGCTAGAAAATGTCTTTTTGGTTGTCATTTAGCTTAGTGAACCTTCTTTTAGTTCCGTTTATGATGGGTTTTTTGTTTATTTGGAGTTTATGCAGTGTACAAGTGATGCTTGCACTGTGTTTCTCATCATGTCACAACTTATACAGGAAGCATTTGTTTTCTTCTTAAAATTCTGTCCATACCATTCCCACAGACATTTGTTGTCACACAGTTAAGTGTGTGTCTGGGGGCACTGCTGTTTTCAGTGCCCTGCAGATACTGGGTCATCACTTCCCTTTATCTCTGTTCTGTCTGCTTCTTGGGTGCCAGTTCCTCAGGTGAGGTAGGTTAAGCAGGTGCTGTCATCAGGGGAGCTTCCTGGTCTCTTCAGTTCTCTCTGTGCTTACTGAACAAGCCCCCCAAAAATGGACCTGTGTCTAATTACGTGTCCCCTTTACTCTGCTCTCCTCAGACCCCACTTGGAGCCCTGTGTGCAGTTTTGGAGACCCCAACACAGGAAGGACATGGAAGTGTTGGAGCGGGCCCAGAGGAGGCCACAAAGATGCTCAGAGGGCTGCAGCAGCTCTGCTGTGAGGACAGGCTGAGAGAGTTGGGACTCTGCAGCCTGGACAAGAGAAGGCTTCCAGGAGACCTTAGAGTAGCCTTCCAGTATCTGAAGGGGGCTCCAGGAAGGCTGGGGAGGGACTATTGACAAAGTCTTGCAATACCAGGACAAGGGGCAATGGGTTTGAAGTGTCAGAGGGGAGATTGAAAGTGGATGTTAGGAGGAAGTTGTTTGCAGTGAGGGTGGTGAGACACTGGCACAAGTTGCCCAGGGAGGTTGTGGCTGCTCCGTCCCTGGAGGTGTTCAAGGCCAGGTTGGAGAAGGCCTTGAGTGACCTGTGCTAGTGGGAGGTGTCCCTGCCTATGGCAGGGGGTTGGAACTGGATGATCTTTGAGGTCCCCTTCCAACCTTACCATTCTATGATTCTATGTTACTTCATAGTTATCAGGAAACCAGGATAATACTTTAGTCTGGGATGCATGTTGAGAACGTGAGAGAGAGATGTGTGCAGCTGCTTAGCACTTCTGGAGTCCAGGATGCTTATTTAACTGACTCAGTATCAGAATTTAGCTTTTCTTTCTTTGCTTTGGATTGGTTTTTTTTTTTCCCCTAGTGACATCAGTGAAAATGGGAGAAGCTGTTTGAGTTGTTACTACTATGAATCTGTTTGGTGCTTCAACCTGAACTTATAAAAAGGGTTCCTAAAATGTCATTCTAGTATTGTTTCTAAATCTTGTTTTATTTTTATCTCAGAAACAATCATATTGTCTGAACCTGGACAAGTGGTGATTTATTATGTGGGTCAGGGGACATTTGGGTGATTTGGATGCTATAGTTCTGTGTGTTAGCAGAAGGTTCAGGCAGTGAGGAGATTTTCAGTCAAGTACTAGGCAATAGAACAAGGTTAAAAGCAGCAGGAATATTAAGATCTCAAATTACTTTTATTTCATAATACAATAACATAATAAGATAAAATAATACATAATGCCTCATTAACTCTCTCAGGTGTGATGAAGCAACTGGTTAGAAAATGCTGCCTTAAAGCATGTAAAAACTTGAAGCAAGTGTCTAAGTAGAGGGTGAGTGAATGTGAAGTGTAAAGACGCCAAAGGAAGGACTCAATTCACTGGGAAGTGGTCCTGGCTGTTTAATTATTTCCAGAATTTAAAGGGAGAGTGTCTTCATTCTCCCTTCCTCTGCTGCAGGAAGAGAAAGGACTCTCCTGGTGGTAAAATCATGGAGGATTAGTGACCTCCAACTGCAGAAAAGTCCAAGGAAGGAAATGCTTCCATCTTCAACTCTTCACTCACCCTGAAAACATAAAATTGCATCTGTATGTTGTAGAGAAGGATTTTATGAGTGCTCGTATGTTGATGAAGCTGCTGGGATTATTGTGGTCACTTCTGGATCTCTTTGGACACAGTGGGGTGCTGGAAGGTGTCCAGAGAAGGGCACCAAGGCTGGTGAGGGGCCTGGAGCACAGCCCTGTGAGAAGGCGCTGAGGGAGCTGGGGTTGTGAAGCCTGCAGAAGAGGAGGCTCAAGGCAGACCTCATTGCTCTCTGCAGCTACCTGAAGGGAGGTTGTAGCCAGGTGGGGTTGGGCTCTGCTGCCAGGCAACCAGCAACAGAAGGAGGGGACACAGTCTCAAGTTGTGCCAGGGGAGGTCTAGGCTGGATATTAGGAAGAAGTTCTTGACAGAGAGTGATTGGCATTGGAATGGGCTGCCCAGGGAGGTGGTGGAGTCCCCAGCCCTGGATGTGTTGAAGCAAAGCCTGGATGGGGCACTTAGTGCCACGGTCTGGTTGATTGGTTAGGGCTGGGTGCTGGGTTGGGCTGGATGAGCTTGGAGGTCTCTTCCAACCTGGTCGATCCTATGAGTCTTTGATTCTAATAATGTTTTTCTGGTGTTAAGCCAGAAAATTAACAGCTTTCTTCAGAAAAGTGAAAGAGCTCACTGAATGAGCACTTTAGAATCCAAATTCCTATCATTTTCAGCAAATGATGCAAGTCTTTCTATTTCAGTTTAAAGTTTGGCTTTAGCAATCAGTGGTGTTTAACATTAAGCACATCTTCCCTTCCCATTTTAGTAAAAAAAAAAACAAACCAGACACTTCAGACACTTGTAGTTGACAGCATGGGACATGCCATGACGTCTGCCTGGTGCTTGTGTTCTTAAACTCTTATACGTGAAAAATAGATGAGTACTGCAGTGAATGGCAGCAAAAATGCTTTTATTGGTGAAATGGTGAGAAGCTTGGTGACATCAAACTAGCCTGTACACCCAAATCTCTGTGGCTGCACTGAAGCAATCAGCTGTGCCCTAGCTCTGTGCTATTCCAACACCTACTTGTTCATTGCCCTACTCTTCCTTATGCAACCCTCCAGAATCATCTCCAATGAGGGCATTCATGCTTGAAGGCTATGACTGCAAACTGTGACCAAGTTGGTGGTTAACAATTAAGCAAAGGATTTCCAAATGTGAAAATTGTTGGCATTGTCTTCTCCTGGCATGGTGCTCCCAGTCCAGCGTGCATAAAAATCACTGTGATCATCCCACTCCTTCCCACCTGTTCAGACAGTGCTGCAGCTGCCTGCCTCTCTCACTTGGTGGCCTTTTAAGGGCTGCTGCAGCTTCTCAGGGTGCAACCCCAGCCGCTCCTACGGCCACAGCCACTTGCTAGTCAGGGTGAGCATCTGCAGGCAGTGTGTGACAGCTTGCTGCTGGAGTGAGAGTGTGAAGCCAGGTAGGCAAACACTTAGGTATTAGACCTCCTTGGCATTTCTGAAAAGCAAAACTCTGCTATCAGCAGTAGACTTAGGCAACAGTTTGTTTCTTTGGCCTGGTAGTCGTGAGTGGCAGAGGCTGGAGGACTTCCTCCTTGGGCAGCTGCCCTCACTTTAGATTTGACGTGCTCAGCCTCTTCTGTATTTGAAAAGCAGAAATGCAGAGAGAAGCACTCCTCAGGAGGCAAAACCTGGGCTACCAAAGATTTAAAGTTTTGTCTTCTGATCTCAATTCCCTGCAGCAGCAGCAGACTCTTCTCATCTGTTCCTCAGTCTCTCTGCCTTCACCATCTCAAACCAGATGACTCTCAACTGGAGGGGAAGGTCTGGTGGCTGGCTTGAACTGCTCTGCACACTTCTGGCAGCTGGTGGCCTGTGGCTGTGTCAGAGGGCCAGGGACCTGCCCTCAGCCAGTCTAACTTCCCTTGCAGGTTTGGGTCTGTCCAAAAGCTGACAGAGTGGTGGCATTTTGAACTCAAGCGTGTGCTGGGAACAGTGAATAGGTTCAACAAATTCCTGGTGAAGGGCAAGCAGACTTTGCTGAGGCTTCCTTTTGCCACTTTGGCAGGTAACAGAAATTTCCATTCAGCTGTATCAGCTTTTGGCAGACACAGCAGCTACCACCCTGAGGCGTTCTGGTCAGATAGATACAGTTCAGAGCTCTTCTCACCCACCTGATTCTCCAAGGTGATCTTACTCTGGGACCTTTGGAACTTCCCAACCATGACTTTGTATGCAAGTCCAGCAGTAACTGGGGGACTTGGTGCAGGCAATGATTTTGGGAGGCAATTTTGGAATAGTTTTAGCTTCAGAGTCTGGCTGCAGCTGTCTCCTTGACTCTTATATCTCTTGACTTGTGTTTGGAAAGATTCCATGAAGATTGTTATTGTGACAGAAAATATTTAACAGCTTGAGGCACTGAGGTTATTTCACTGTTGTGAAATGCTTTTATTTGCTTACTATCTGTAGGCATGTAGCTCCAATATGAGCCCTCAAAGAGAAGGAAAAGACAAATGTAAACCTGTTGCAGATTGATTTATATTATCTCTTCAGCCTCTGAAGTCCTTGCATGTCTCCATCGTAGTGTGGAACCTGGGTGAGCTGAAGTAGAAGAGATCTTTTTCTTAACTGGAGAAACTGCAGGCACGAAGACTTGTGTCTGAATTTCTGTTCAAGGTCCCAAAACCACACTCATCCAAAGTAAACTCTTCTTTTACTGGAAACTTAAATATGGTTTGGTTTTTTGGTTTTTTTTTTTTAAACCAGGTGTGTATAATTTCTCTCTCTCTTTTGTCTTGAGTAGAGATTCATCCTGCAGTGAGGCCCAATGTAATCACATCCACACCAAGCCTTCGGAGCCCAGGTTCAAAGCGGCTGCTTGCACCTTCCCATCCCTCCTCGTCACCCATTCTGGGAGACAGGAACTGTCTGAAATCCTAATGGCCTCAATGGTATGTGGAGGAATGTAAAAGAAACATTCTTCAAGTCTCTGAACTGCAAAACTTTGTGTGGGCCTGAGGTGACCTTAAATAATGGAGGTACAGGTCAGCAGAAATGTAAGATACATACATATACATATGTGTGTGTGTGTGTATATATATATAAAAATTGATTTTTAATGCAGTGTAAGGCAGTGCTTCTTCACTGAACATAGATCTATTAATGGCTCCTCTTACAAAACCTCCTTTCACCATTTTTCTTACTAATCCTAATCTAAAAGGACAATAAAACAATAAAATTTGACAAGGGCAGGGATGCAGCATGTTTTGTATTGGCTTATATTGCATTTTTGTAGAAGTTTGAAAAACTTTTTGACTAACTGTGTGTGGAATGGCTTGGTACATACTGGACCTGCTAGTCTGCAGCCAATGACTTTGCTAATACTGGAATTATAAACACAACATAGTCTGGATTCTCAACAGGGTGACTTGCAATAGAGGGAAAATAGCTTTTGGCACTTTGTGTCCTCCTAAGACTGGTGTCAGAGAGTCAGTTAAAAGAAACAACCCTGCAGATAAGGGTTGGTGGGAGGTAGGTAGGCCTTAGAGAGCTGCTGACCCTCCATTTATGCTGCCCACAGAGGAGAAAGCAAAAGGGCATCACAGAGGTACAGGAGAGCTTGTCCTCCTGTACACTGTGCAGCCCCAGAGGAGATGCATAATTAAGCTGGGTGCATTCAGCCACTTCATTGTGATACGGTGCAGAAGGAGGGCGTGTATGAAACTATGCACAAAAGTGATGGCAATTGGTGGGTAAGGCTCCTGTCAGGAGTAATGTTTGCTTCTGGTGCTGAAAGGGGATTGTGGAGTAGTGATTTGCTTTGATTTCTGTTCTTTAATCATTATGCAGAAGAAAGGTTTTCAGTTGGAACTGCCAACAGTGTTACCTCATGAGGAGAATCCAGCAGGACAGAATTTATTTGCACTGAAAAGAATTGCCTGTGCCTCCAGAGGTGCCCTTGTGTGCTCCCAGAGGTGCCCATGCGTGCTTCTGCGCTCCCAGAGGTGCCCCTGCACGCTTCCAGAGGTGCCCATGCATGCTCTGGGAAGTGCCAATGTGCACTTCCAGAGGTACCCATGTGTGCTTCCAGAGCTGCCCATGCATGCTCCTGGAGGTGCCTGTGTGAGCTTCTAGAGCTACCCCTGTGCCCTTCCAGAGGTGCCTCTGTGTGTGCTTCCAGAGGTGCTCGTGTGCTCTCCCAGATGTACCCATGTGCTCTCCCAGACATGCCTGTGTGCTCTCCCAGACGTGCCCATGCAAGCTCCCAGAGGTGCCTGTGTGCGCTCCCAGAGGTGCCTGTGTGCGGTCCCAGAGGTGGTATGTGTGCTTCCAGAGGTGCCCCAGTGCACTTCCAGAGGTGCCCGTGTATGCTTCCAGAGGTGGCAGTGAGTGCTCCCAGAGGTGCGTGTGTGTGTTTCCATAGATGCCTGTGTGCGCTTCCAGAGGTGCCAGTGAGTGCTTCCGGAGGTGCCTTTCTGTGTGTTTCCAGAGGTGCCTCTGTGTGTGTTTCCAGAAGTGCCTCTCTGTGTGTTTCCAGAGGTGCCTCTGTGTGTGTTTCCAGAAGTGCCTCTGTGTGTGTTTCCAGAGGTGCCTCTGTGTGTGTTTCCAGAGGTGCCCGTGTACGCTTCCAGAGGTGCCTCTGTGTGTGTTTCCAGAGGTGCCTGTGTACACTTCCAGAGGTGCCCATGTGTGCTTCCAGAGGTGCCCATGTGCTCTCCCAGAGGCGCCCATGTGTGCTTCCAGAGGTGCCCATGTACTCTCCCAGAGGTGCCCATGTGTGCTTCCAGAGGTGCGCATGTGCTCTCCCAGAGGCGCCTATGTGTCCTTCCAGAGGTACCTGTGCGTACTCCCAGAGGTGCCTCTCTGTGTGTTTCTAGAGGTGCCCATGAGCGCTTCCAGAGGTGCCCCTGTGTGTGCTTCCAGAGGTGCCCGTGTGTGATTCCAGACGTTACAGTGTGTGCTTCCAGAGGTGCCCATGTGGGCTCCCAGAGGTGCCTGTGCGCACTACCGGATGTGCCCGTGTGCGCTTCCAGAGGTACCAGTCAGTGCTTCCGGAGGTACCCATGCATACTCCCAGAGGTGCCTCTGTGTGTGTTTCCGAGTTGCCCATGTGCGCTTCCAGAGGTGCCCTTCTGTTGTTCCAGAGCTGCCCATGTATACTTCCAGAGCTGCTCATGTGTGCTCTTGGAGGTGCCCATGTGTGCTTCCAGAGGTACCCCGATGCACTTTTAGAGGTTGCCTCTGCATGTGCTTCCAGAGGTGCCTGTGTGCTCTCCCAGATGTGCCCGTGCATGCTTCCAGATGTGCCCATGTGCGCTCCTGGGTGTGCCTGTGTGTGCTTCCACAGACTAGTATATTTAAAGTCAGTCTTACTGCCAAGGTGAATTGGGACCTGGTCCATCAGGTCCATGTCCTTCTGGTGTTGAGAGCACCAGAGCTGGATGCAGTACTCTGAGATGTTACCAGAGCAGAGCAAAATGGCAGCATTGTCTTTCTCAGTCTGCTGACCTTGCTTCTTTTGATGCAGCCTTGGATGTGAGTTGTATGCATGAACTCAAATATAAAGCATAGGCATGAGTAAAACTGTGCTGCTGAAGCATTATACATTGTAGCTAGATAGAGAGAAGATATTACAGTTGTTTTGTCCTTTATTGTAAGAGGAAGACTTCATCTGGATTGTCCTAGAAAAGTGTTCCTCCTTTTATTTTCAAACAACAGGATGTCTTGTGTTCAGTAGCATGGAATGAGAAGTGCCAGGAAGCTTTTTTTCATTCTGGAACAAGAACATCACAGTGCCTTTGGGAGTTCTTGTGCAATATACACACTGGTGCTTCTAACGTCTCTAAACTGTGATATTTCCATTGTGTCTGAAAATAGAAGCAACACAAGATATTTAAGTGATTCTTGGCAGTGGAGACAGTCTCTGTCAAATGGGAAAAGGATGTCTTCAGAAAATCACAATGCTACAGAATGTTACGTGTATCCAACTTTAAGGTGGCTTGAGGATAGGAAGATTTAGGTGTGACTGTAAAGTGCTTTGTAAATATTTTTAATCTAATATTTAGACTACAGTGTCTGAAATTACTCAAATCAATTGCTTTCGCCCAGAAGTTGATTAACTGACCCTCTTCAAAGGGAGGTCTTCTCTTTACCAGGTCAAGAATATGGTAAGAAGGCTTCCCTCCCTGGTACAGCCCACGGATCACTACCCAATATTAACCTTCCAGGTAGGCAATGATGATCTTAAAAGAAGAAAACTGAAGGCTGTCAAGAAAGACTTCAGGGCCTTGGGTCAACTGGTCAAGGGAGTGAGAGCACAGGTAGTGTTCTCTTCCATCCTCCCTGTTGCAGGGACCAACCCAGAAAGACTGAGGAGGACTCACCTGCTCAGCTCCTGGCTTCCAGCCTGGTGTCTCCAGCAGGACTTTGGCTTTTTTGACCATGGATCACCCCACATAAGTTCAGGTCTGCTGGCAGCAGATGGGCTGCATCTCTCTCCAGGTGGGAGAAAGTTTATATTGCAGGGGGTGGCTGGGCTCATTAATCAACCTTTAAACTAGGTTGGCAGGGGTGGAAGAAGAAAACCAGACTTCCTGTAAGCCATGTGTCAGCTCCACTGCTATCTCAGGAGGGGTAGGTAACAATGAGATGTGTGTTGAAGAAGATGCAAGGGCTGGCAATGAATACAAGCTGAGGGACAGCTCACCAGGGTGAGAGGCTAATGAAAGCCTCCAGTCTGTTACCATACAGCACACTGGGGACACACAAGAACTCTCAAAGTCACACAGAGATGAACCATGGGGATCAAGTAATAAGGAGCTATCAGCACACACAGAGCTCACTGCTGGGTTGGTGGCCATGGCAGTGGCTGTACAGCAAGAGTGGAAGCTAATGGACTAACTCCCTCCCTGAAATGTTTATATAGGGAATGTTTATGCAGGAATCCCATGGGCTAAGGCTCTGCAGGGTAAAGGAGCCTAAGAAAGTTGGCTAAATTTTAAAGACCACCTCCTCCAAGCCTAAGCTTGCTGCATTCCCCTGAGTAAAAAATGTGGTAGACATGCTAGGAGACCTGCATGGATGAGCAAGGAATAGGAGCTCCTGAAGGAAATCTCAGGGAAGAAATAAACTTAAAATTCATGGAAGAAGGGATTTGTCACTTGGGAGCACTATAGAGAAGTTGTCAGAGCATGTAGGAAGACAACAAGGAAGGGCAAAGCCCTCTTAGAACCAAAACTAGCAAAGGAAGCAAAAGAGAACAAGAAGAACTTCTTCAAATCTATCAGTATGAAAAGGAAGCACAGGGCAGGTGTGGGGGCACTGCTGGACAAGGAGGCAGCCTGACAGCTGAGGATGCAGAGAGGGCAGAGCTGCTGAATGCATTCTTTGCTTCAGTCTTTACCCCTAAGGCTGACCTCCCTTAGGTGCTCCAGACCCTGAATGAAGGAGAGGAAGCCTGGAGGAGGGAATGCTCTGCACTGGTCACTGCAGCCTGGGTTAGGGATCAATTACACAAATTGAATGTTCACAAGTCCATGAGCCCTGATGAGATGCACCCAAGGGTGCAGAGAGAACTGCCTGAGGTTGTTGCTCTGCCACTCTCCGTCATTTTTGCCAAATCGTGGCAGACAGGAGAGATGCCTGAGGGCTGGAGCAGGGTCTATGGAACTGCAGGCTTCAAAAAAGGGCAAGGAAGAGCTTCCAGGGAACTATCGACCAGTCAGCCTCACCTGCAGGGAGTGCTGGAGCCTGGAACTTGCCATGGAGGGGGAAAGGGAGAACAGCTGTGTGAGGTGTGAGCAGGTGAACTTTCTTCTCAGTCTGGTGGCAGAGCTGAAGGATGAAGTGGCCAAGCTGAAGGATGAAGTATCCAGGCTCAGGTCAATAAGGGAAAGCGAAAGGGAACTAGATCTGTGGGAGCAAGCTCTGCAGACCCCCCCTGCTGGGGGAAGTGTTCCTGGAAAGAGGGAGGGATGGGTACAAGTCTCTGTCAGGGGCAGCAAGGGAAATCCACCCCGGCCCTCTCCTCCTCTTCCTTTGTCCTTGCATAATAAGTATGAGGCCCTGCAGGCTGAGGGCAGTGGGGACGAGAGGGCTGAGGAGCAGCCATCTGGGGAGGTGCCTAAGGCAAAGCAGCCCTCACCAACTATAACAACCAGCTCCACAAAGAAAAAGAGAAGGGTTATAGTTGCTGGGGACTCTCTCCTGAGGGGGACTGAGGTAACCATATGCCGTCCCGACTCATTCCACAGGGGCTCCCTACCCAGGGCCCGGGTAAGGGACATCACCAGGAGACTCCCAAACCTAATCCAGCCCTCTGACTATTACCCTTTGCTGGTAATACAGGCTGGAAGTGATAAGAAGGGCACCAGGACAATTAAAAAGGAATTCAAGACCCTAGGACAACTGAGTGATGGGACAGGAGCACAAGTAGTGTTCTGCTTGATTCCCTCAGTGGCAGGGGAGTACACTGAGAGGAACAGGAGAACCCACGCCATCAACAACTGGCTCAGGGGATGGTGCCAGCAGCGGCATTTGGGGTTCTTTGATCATGGGGAAGCTTTTACTGTGCCCAACCTGCTGGATCCTGACGGGGTACAGTTATCTAGGAGGGGTGTGATGGTTTGGGAGTTTCCTGCCCCCCCCAGACTTTGTAAAATGACCCAGACTAGAACTCAACTGGCTGGAAGTTAAGGACTGAAGCTCTATTTACAGCTCAGCACAATGTACAAGCAGAGATATACAGGAATATATACAGGAATACAGGAACTATATACAGGAATAGTTACAGACATAGACAAGTTAAAGGTAATGCAGAAACACAACACCCCTCCCAGAAATCAGAGACATCAGGAGGGGCTCCCAACCACCCTTCCACGTTCTCCCCACCCCTGTACCTTATCCCAAGGTTTGCCTTNCCAGGAGGGGCTCCCAACCACCCTTCCACGTTCTCCCCACCCCTGTACCTTATCCCAAGGTTTGCCTTACATGCAAGGTAAATTAGGAGGATCATCCAGGTGGGTTAGAAGAAAAGTGGTTAGTGAGAATTAATCGGCAGAATTGGGAACCAGAACCAGAAGCTGCTAGACTGCCCGAGCTGCTCT
>VWZE01004799.1:78986-93962 GCA_013396675.1 Eubucco bourcierii | reverse complement strand
AAAGAGGGGGGGGGGGCAAGAAGGCAGTATCAGCTGCCTGTATAATCTGATTTTACTCAGCAGCAGCAAAACAACAAAACCAATCACAACCCAATGCTGCCAGTTGATGCTGCTCTGCAGCCTGCATGGTTAACACCACTGTTCATGTTTCTAACAAAATAAAAATTAAAAGTAGGCAAGTTTGCTTTCCAAAACAGTCTTCATGCCCTTATCTTTTGGAAGAAAATCATAAACCCCCAGGATATCACAGCTCCTTCAGCTCACAACTGATCAACACTGTTTGTATGATTTTGAATAATACTGTACCTTTTATCTTGGTCTTCTTGATTATCACTCACTTTGTTAACAGACAACAGCCTTTTATCTCTGGGCACCTGAGAACAACACCAGGCATGGGGTCAGGTAAATGCAACTGTCAGGAATTTGCAGCTTCAGAGTGCTCTACTGCAACAACCAGCAGAACATCACTGTGTCAGGGCTGTCTAGTTCACACATGCCAGGAGCCCTTTTTCTGTGGGAGACTGTGAATAGAAAGATCATCTCCAAGAGTGGAAGAACTGTAGGAACTGTTTTCTTTTCTAGCTAGTCTGGAGACAGCACTCTTCTCTATCCTTGGAATACCAAGCTAAGCCACTCTCTTTCAAACACACACACACACACACACACACACACACGACTGCAGAATAGAAGATGAGGAGGGTGTGATGCTTTGGTGCTGCTGCATGAAGACCCTTTTAGCTCTGAGGAGAAGATATCAACTAAGTCACAAGCACCAACTAAACCCTGCTACAGAGCTGTCTGCATGGTGCAGAACAAGCATCACGTGGAAGTCTGTGGATCCTGCCCTTTCCTAGCATGGGGACAGGCAAGGGCATGCCAGCATGTCATCAGAGCAGACACTTTCACTTTGCTGAGGGCATCTGCAGCCATAAGAAGTAAAAATTCAGTCAAATCTGGCCCCTCTGCAGACTCAGAGTGACAAAATATTTGTCTTCCTATATGCCCACTTCCCGATACGAGCATAGCCACAAAATCACCAAGGGCAAAGCTGCTGCCATGACCTGGCTTTTGTTGGTGTTTGTTGCTGAACAAGCAACCTGGGAGCTAAAACTTTGAATCTACCTTTTCGGAAAGCAGGCAGAGCCACCGCAATACAGCACTTAGCTCAGGGTTAAAAAGCAAGAACAGATCTAAGGATGTGCTGCAGCTGTGCTTTTTGTCTTTAAAGATTTTAAAGAAATATCAGAAAATCACCCAAATTTAGAGGAAAAGCAATACTACAGTGCACCGCAGGGCTCAAAATTAACATCAGCTGCATTTGCAAGACAGCAGCAAAGTCAGACACTGCTAGCCAGAGCCTTGCCCTCTCCTACAGGAAATCCTCTCTCCATATCAAGTGTACTGCTGGTTACAAAATTTAATCCACATACTGCAGATCCATGCCACAGTTTTCACATGTTGGTTTCCTTGTTAAGATCACATATTTATCCCTATCTATGTTTAGATAAATATAAGAAAAATTAAATGGGGGGGGGAAAAAAAAAAAAAAAAGTTTTGTTCAAATCATTCTTATTGACTGAAAAAAAGTACTTCAGAAACACAACCCAGCATGTCAGGAATAATAAGCCAGCTGAGAACTAAGGGCAAGCAGGGGAGCCTGCTGCACCTCTGCAAGAGAGTCTGGAGTTCCTCTACACGTCACATTATGCTACAGACATTTTAGGTTTCAAGCTCCTGTTTGAGAGCATCAATAAGAGTTATTCTTTTCTTCTAGTTCAAGACAAAACCAGTTACGACTGAATGCTGGAAATGCCTTTGAGATCACCATCTTACTCCATCTGAACTCCAAGTCTTTTGCAACTGCCTGGAATAAGGAACAAACCTGTCTCTTAGAACATAGTTCTAGGAAGAAAAGGGGTTGCCCTCTGGTTTTCCTTGAGAAATGCAGCAGATGAATGATCTCCTGCATACAAAAGCATTCCCGAAGCAGAAGGTAGCACACCAGATGCTCACATACATCAAATTCGTTCTGCATGTTACACTTCCACGTCAGCTCCACAGGCTCTGGCCCGTGGCAGCTCTGTCAGGCAGAGAAAAGGACCTTTTTTCTGTCTCATTAGGAGAAGCTTTTCTCTACTAACATCACCACGCAGAAGCAAGGAACATCTCTGGAAATGTAATCAGTAAAGAAATGTAACAAATACAACCCTGAGGTTGAAGTATGGTATCCTGCCTACAGTCCACTCTCCTGAGCACTCATTCCACAACTGCAGCAGAGAGTAAAAGGAGTAGCCCATTCTCTAAAAGCTTTGACACTCATAAATACTGAAAGCAAAGGATTTTCATTTTACATTTCTACTCCTGATACTTCATGGATTACAATGCTGGCATTGTTCTGATGGGTGTCACAGAACAACAGCTGTCCAACAGAGGCTTAAAGGGGCTTCAGGAGCCCCGAGACAGTTTCAGTGCGTGGAAGGCAACACTGATTGTGCTTGCAGAGCAGAGAGAAATGTCAGGGTGACATTTCTGTATGACACAGAGATGACTCTCCTCTGATTTCAGCAGACATCTTGAACATAGCTCTGCTCTACATAGCTCTACACTATATGGTAGGTAAAGCCTTGCTCCTAAACTAGACGTAAACTGAAACTGTGTGTCAGGGCTTCCCTTTTAAATAGAACCATGGAATTGTCAGGGCTGGAAGGGACCTCAAGGATAATCTAGCTCAAACCCCCATGCCACGGGCAGGGACACCTCACACTAGATAAGGTTGTTCAACTGAGATCTCTGTGTCCAGCTCCATTTCTCTCCTCCACCTTTCTACTCAGACTGAAAACTTCCAGTGCAAGGGCTTGACCTCACCTGCATGTTTGTATACAGCCTACCACAATCATCACACAAGTAACAGTCACATGGAAAGTGTCAGACCAGATAACCAGTTAAAGAGCAATGTAAAACATGCATAGAATGAACCAGAAAAGTAGACAAACCTACAAATGTACAAGGCCTCTTTTTTTCATCTTTACATAAAGCTGCAAGTACCCAAGCAATGGGTAAGAGGGATAATTGATCCAGTGCCCTCACAAGTGAAAAGACAGCTATGCTCAGAAAAATCAACGATGGGTGCAACTGTTAACACAGAAATCTTGATTTTCTTTTTCTCTCCAGAGCTAAACACATCAAAACAATCTCAGACAGGCTTCCTAAAATGGAAAGGTGCTTGGTGCATATCAGAGAGAAAGCAAAATACAGTGATTCCTGTCTTTGAAAACCGGTTCTTCTGATGCCTTTTACAGTGGTCCCCTGATAGTGCAGCAGGGAGGAGTAATGACAGAGTTACCTACTTTATAATAGTCATACAATAGGCCAAGGGCAGCAGCACTGTCCTCATCACCATTTATGCTCATCATAGCCTTGGTAGCTGCTGTTAGAGGGTTCTCCAAATATGACTTCCAGGCTTCATCCTCGCTGGTGTAGGCTCGTCTGGTGTTGAATGAAGTGTCACTTGGCACTAAGGCCACAAGGCGTTTGTTACTGCATAGACAGGGAGAATAAAAGGATGATCCAGAAGGGATTACTTTAGTCACAAGGCATGTCAGAGAACATCACATTGCTCAGTGGCATCGCTACATCAAGCAAGCATCTCTGTATTAAACTTGGTGGAATAAACATTTAGCAGCAATAGGTAACTTCAGTGCTTAACAAAAAAAAAAAAAAAAAAAAAAAAAAAACAACCCAAAAAAAAAACCCCAGCCACAAAACACAAATCCTGCACATGTGCAGATCCTGTGAAAATAATTCCAATGTATCTTTACTAACCCATAAAGCTACCCAAATATTTCTAAACTACCTGGGGAAAAAAAAAATAAAGTAATATATGAACATTTTTCCCCAGTATTTTTGATAGATGGACACTTGATTAGGGAAAAATACATTTAGCTAACATCAGTTATAATAAAAAGACATAAATGAAAAGAAAGCAATTAATACAAATCCAGCATTCACCCAAAGCAAGTGGAGATCAGCATCTAACACCTGGCCACACACTGCAACTGAGCTGCTCTCTGCTTTTGGAATGCAATTTGTCTGTAATTTCAGAGGTTTTCTGTAGCAGGTCATGAGCAATGGTTCCAGTGGGAGCAGAAGTAGTCAACACAGTCAACAGCTCACACTAACACACGCCACATGTAGTTACAGACTCACGGCAATACGCACGAGACCAGGAGTAAGCAGGTACCTGCAAGTGGCACCAGCTGAGCAGCGCCTGTGCACAGCACGGGACAAGCTGCTGCGCCACAGTTACAGCTGACACCTCCAGTGTGATGGAGGTTATAGCACCTGGTGCTGTGAAGTGTTTGATACGCTGATGGATAGAATTAAGGAACACACAAAAGGGGCAGCATTCCTGATAGAGAAGGCAGCAGCCAAACCCTGGGAGAGGAAGGTGCAGAGCAGGGGCGCACTGCTCGGTGCACACTCCAGCGGCACTGCCAAGAGCTTCAGCTCAGGTTCCCCGGATCACGATGAAGCTTTCCACACAACACAGCCTACAAACTTGAGAGATGCAAAGGTGGCAGAGTAACTGAACGTGCTGACCTCACTCACAGAGCGAGCAGACATTGCTGGCGACCTTCATAAAACGTTTCTTGTTTTCTTCTACATAAAAGCTGCTCATTATCCAGTCTCTCCTCTTTGCTCCATGGGCCTAACCTCACCTACTGCTGCTGCTGCCAGAGAGTAGTATTCAAACACCGTGTAACCAAGCCTTTTATTTTATGTCAGAAATAGGATTTGAGAAAAGCACAACTGAATCCACCCTGCAAAAGCTCTCAGGCACCAGCAGAGTCTCTTGCCCGGCCCCGCACTGCAGTGATCAGCAGGCTGGTGCTCCACTACTGCCCTAGTACAATCTGCAAAGTGCATGCTCCAGTGTTTAAGGAAGAGGAGGAAGAAGGTGAAGATTATGATCTCTAAGGTACAGAGCACTGTTTACAAGTTTCTGTAACGAGAAAAAAAATAATCCATCTGGTACACAGAGCAGAGTTTAATAAGCTCTGTGGGGAAAGAGCATTTTATAGCTTTGTATCATAAAATGCAGCCAACAATTGCAGTTCAGATTCTATTTCCCTTTCATCTAAACTATTTGCATTTTTACAAGTTCCCTTCCTTTTCTGAATGCCTTTCTGCCTGGCATTTTGCTGTCTCTTCTGAAGATTTTTGTCCTTTTTACAGGTTTGTTTCAGCAAGTAAAGCCGAAGCAGCAAACAGGAGCACAAGGAAAGAGAGACCTGCTAGGTCCACTTGCCTTTTCAATACTTCATTGTTAGTGACTCAGATGGGATTTGCAACATCCCTCTTGTTTATGCCAGAGGTAGCTGAAGGCCTGTTCCCACTCCGGTGTAGCAAATTTTCCCTGGCTCAGAGGCAGGCAAAGATTCTCCTTTCCTCAACAAAGCTCCCCTTCAGCTAAACGCAGGCTGTTTTGTTGCCCAGTGCCCCGCACATGCCACCGCTGGCTCTCCCTCCTGCAGCGATCTTCCTGCCAACCCATCGCAGCCCGTCGGCACTCGTCGCTCGTAGCCCTGCGGCAGTCGGCCCCGCTGCGTGCCCCTTTGGAACAGCCCAGCGGAGGATGGGCTGTGCTGGCTGCAGGGACGCTGCCGGGGGGCAGGCAGCCTGCTCTGCCTGGCTGCAGGCTCGGTGCCGCGCGGAGCGTGCTGAACCTCAGAGCTGCGGCGTGAAGATTCCGGGGATATGTGTTCTGGGAGCGGACGCTCGGTAAGGACACAGTTGGGATGGCTGGAAGGGCAAAGGTGCACAGACCTGGAACCTCCCCAACATCTCCCCAGGGCACATTTTCTATAAAATACAAGTATTCACATTTGAAAACTAAATCTCCACCTCCTCTGGCTTGAGATACGGTCTGCAGTACAATCAACCACTGCACTCAAGGTGTTTACTCTGCAAACAGACCGAAACAAAGGCACTGAGAAAAAGGAAAAACTTCCTCATCACCCCCATCCCTGTAATCAGCTCTGTGGGAGGTTAATGGCCAGGCCTAATTATCACGCTTTGACATAGTCAATAATTTCAAAGGTTACATCCAGAGCAGTCAGCCAAAACAACGGTGCTCGCGGCAAGCACACTTCGCTGTTCTTTCAGCTGGCTTGGTCGCAAGGGAGGGTTTCTCTCCAGAAGTGAACCTTCCCTTTCCTTTGCCACGACTGCTGAACCTCCCGGGCAGCTCCAGCCGCATGTGAGGATGGGGTAGCCAAGTCCCCGTAACCAGAAGCCGCGCACTTGATACAGTAATATGCTGTGGAAACCCAGACTCCCACGGGAGAATGCGCACGGAAGCTCCCCTGGTCCCAGCAGACAATTCCATGCCGGGGCAGCCAACTGATGAGAGCAGGCAGCTGCTTGGAGAGACTCTAACAGCACCTGGACCACGGGTAAGCCAAACAGTGAAAACCCAGAAGACAAAAGCGTCCCGCCGAAAAGAGCTGCTCTGAACACCACACCTGTAAGAAGGAGCCCCAGTTGGAGCCGGCCATTAAGCTACACGTCTGCAAATCTTATCAAAAACTGCAAACACATCGGTGAACACATTCTCAGAGAACCACTCACAGGAGGAAGGAAGACTCCCATTCAGTCTGGCCAGCAGTATCAGCAAATACCCGCTGTAGCCCCAGGCACACATTCTAAAACAGCCCGCCAAGGAGCAGAGGACAAGCCCGGCCCTGAGCATGCCCATGCCTCACTTGAGCTCGCCCACCGCCCCTCTCTAGCCAGGGAGTGTGCTAAGCAAAGCACAGCTGGGAGGGCCGTGCCTGCAGTAGCTGAAAGCACATCAGCACACATACAGCTCCAGAAGTGAGCCGATGTCCGTTGAAGCTGTCAGCTGAGCTCCAGCTGAATGCAAGCTGTTCCAGCTGGCTTGTGTTAAGCAGTACAAGTGGTTGTGTCTGAATTCATCGGGCTGTGAGGATAAGAGGTATTTTCTGAAGAATGCTCTAGTTTATAAGCTAGAGTGCCCTGATACTTGAATCTTTACGTCTACACCAAGCTTCAGATGATCTTCATTTTGCAAACCATTGGCTGTTTCCCACACATACAAACTCAGAGAGATTTTCTTGTTTGTAGCACCTTCCATGTTGTATGTGCTTTCCTCCAAACAGACGACACACCTAAGCATCCCAGATTCACACCATTTATGGTGCTTGCTGCAGCTAGGTAACTGACAGTCTCAAATTTACCTAAAATCAAGATTATAGAATGCATATACCATCAGAAACATCCCAAACTGTTCATTTCAGTGATCAAAGTAGTAGAGCACCGGCTGGAGAGGAACCTTTTGCTTAAAGTCAATACCTTAGCTGAATGGAAAGGGTTGGCATTTCATCTTCAGATTAGAGATAACGAACCTTGAACAGCCAGCACTTGGGGCTATACAATTCTACTACAGGCAAATTCTCACCCAGTTCAATGCGATTTGTGAATTAGCTTGCACAGAATCAGAAATATCTATGAACAATGGTGAAAGACTGTGATCAGAGCCTGCTCTTTGCTCAGAAAGCAGATATCCTACCTGCCTCTCTTGAACAACTTTGATACTTAAGAGCTTTCCCCTCAATCTGCAAAATTCATGCAGCTCTCAATCTCTGCCAAACCTGCCCTGAACTTCACTCTCCTCCATCACATGCTCAGCATGACATCCTCACCCACTTGGTGCTAATGGAGAAGAAGTCTTATCCTTTCTGCCCTCCAACTTTTGCCTTGCCCAGAAAATTCGCCCCTGAAATCTAAAGGAGGCTTTTAGAATTCTAAGGTAAGACACCCAACACAAGCACTTCCTGCTTGTTCAGGGCTTTGTTGCCTTTTTTTTTTTTTTTTTTCTGACATTGCATCAGTTCTTTCAACAAACTTTAAAAACAAAACCAAACAAAAAAATCTGTAAGAATCAAGCTGCTCCATGCATGTCCCTGCAGACTTCTTTGACCCCTGATAATGCATTAGGGATTCCCCCTCCTGGCAAAGGCCAGGTAGGAACACTGCAAAAAACATGTGAGGCAATCCTCATTCCCACATTTTAGCCCATTCCTGAGCATGCCTATCCTTATGTCTGGAAGAAGAACACCAAGCACAGCTGCATGCATCCTCTGCCAACAGTCACTTCAGGAGAGAAGGCAGGAGGCTTTGGTCCATACCGATGCTACTAGCACGGTCATATAACTGGAAAAACGGACTTAGGCCATCTTTGGTCCCAACCAAGCACATCAAGTCCAAGGGATGCTTACAATGAATGCCTTTACAGGTGGATGCTAATAAGCTGCACAGGACTACAGTCTCTAATCTGGCAGTGCTGGGAGAAACACAGTATCTAAACAAAGCTATCCAAAGGGCCCACTCCTGTGTTGTATGCAGATGTGCACCACACACCACGTTGCACCCCAGTTTTCTGATCCCTTGACTGTCCAAATCACAGACCTGGCTGAAGTATGCTGTGACTCCAGCTGCTATGGAAGAACACTATCCTCCAATGCCAAGTGAACAAATGGGGAACATCAAGAACACTCCCATTTCATTTAGTATGACAAAAGGTACAGGAGCACACGCCAGCTGCATCCAATAGCCAGGAACAGAGCTGAAGCTCCCACTTGAGTTTTGACATGGCTAAGGAGAGCAGAGTGTGGTCACTGACAAGCATTTCTGTAGCTCTAAAGCCCTTTATAAGTTTATTTTACACTTAGATAAATCTCAGTTCAGCAATAAGGCTATTACATACAGATTCAGAACAGATGTTCATGCAATCTGTTTTTCAGCTACTGTACATACAGAGCAATTCATAGGCACAAACTAGAACCATTATGACCATTTAAAAAGCAGCCAAGGACAGATCTCACTGAAGCTGGGAAAGTTAACATACTTTAGATTCTGGATCATACATTTCTCTCTCTGCTCTGAAGTATCAGTAAAAGTTAGCCCTAGAGCTCAACAACAATGCTTTAAATATTCTAATATTAGCTCACATTTACTGCCCTCAGCATACTCCTTTGCCCAGACAAGAAGTTAAAAACAAACAACAAAAATAAAACCCACCACCCAAAAACAACCCCAAAGTTTTGGTTTATTTGATTTTAAAAAGCCTTTACAAATCATAATTTATTGCCCACAGTGTAATTCAAAAGCCAGCAGCACTGCTGTTTCAATTAGCTAATTGTATCCCCTTCAAACTACAGCAGAAATGTTTAACCAACAGGAAAACTATGGCACATGTGTCTTGATCTTTGTCTTTCACAGCTGACAATTACAGCATTCTCAGAAGCACAAACAGGCCTCCAAAATGCACTTACCCAGGCCAGTGAATATAAAGATATACAAAAGATTTTTCCCTCATGTGAGGGAAAAATTAAAGCATTTAGAGCACCAGAAAGCCAGAAGATGAGATACTCTCTGACCCAAGCCAAGTTAAAAAAACTCCCCCAAAGAGGCTGAGTCACCTTGCCTGCTAATGAACACAGCTTTGGGACTCTTGCAATCTGGGGACAACAATTCCTTGTGACCACAGGTCAAATCTGTCCTGATTACCATCAAATGATTTAAAGAAATGGCTTTACCTTCACAGAATGCTCTGAGGGGAAGTAAAATAACATACTGAGAGCAGAACAGTGAGACACACCAGCTCAGCAGTTAGATGCCTACTATCAGCTTGATTTGTCGTTGTTCAGAACCAAAGCAACTGGAGCATGTAAGAGTGATTTAAAAGATTAAAACAAGTAGGCGATTCATTAACGCTGACACAAATATACTGTCATGTCAAAGTGGAAGTACCAAAAAGAGACCTGACACAAGGATAAAACACACAGCCAGTGCCTGCTGAAGACTAGCTCAGGTAGGCAGCAACTCACTCAAGACAGACTTTTTACACTTGTAGTTTCAGGGCCTTTTTGGGTTTACCATTAATTAAGTATTGCTCCTACCAATCTTTTGTTATTAATGCACCTTTGCTTTTTTTTTTCCCTTAAGTCAAGCAGCAAAAAAAGTCAGGTCCCATCACACCTGTAAAACACCATTGGTGTCTCCAAAGATGAGGACACTCAGCTCCCAAGGTAACTGCAGTAGCCTACAGTGGATCAGAATTACCAATTACTCAGCAATGTCCTATTAGGCCATGCTCTGTTTTTTTGAGACCTTCCAGTGTGCAGAGCATTCAAGGTTCTTTCAGCTGACTCGAAGCAGCCATCAGTAGGTTCTAAAATTAAACCCAGTGTACGACAAGGCTTCCCAGACCTGCTGCAGTTCAACCTGACCTTTGGCCCTGT
The DNA here is from genome assembly GCA_013396675.1 of Eubucco bourcierii. Lineage (NCBI taxonomy): Eukaryota > Metazoa > Chordata > Aves > Piciformes > Ramphastidae > Eubucco > Eubucco bourcierii. The sequence continues at coordinate 83,637 of VWZE01004799.1, read as the reverse complement.
GGCCCTTGTTCATTCCTTGCTTCCACAGAGATGGAGGAGACGGATGAGTGACTGCATTGATAGCACTGTTTGCTGGGTTTTCAGAAGATGAGATTTACAGTCAGAAGGAAAGCACGAATTCAACAACTACGCAACTCTGGGAGGCAACACTTCCCACAAACATTTTTTTAAAGCACACAAATCCAAAAATTTGTTTCATGGAAAAAAAACCAAAAACAACAAAAACCCCAGAATTACGGAAGCTGCCCTTATTTCCCACTATTAGAAACAAATATGTACGTGTGAGTAACCCCTGAGGCTGGAGACATTCTTGAGCTACAGGTGTGAAGCAATAGTTGACTTCTCCATAGTTCACATGCACTCAAAGTGGTTGCCTTGGTTAAATATTTCATAAGCAATCCTTCTCTTCTGTATGAGTCTAGTACTCCTGAAGAACAGGACAGTGTCCTGCTATACCAGGATGTCTGAAAGAGTTACTTCTTTTAATTAGCTGTTGCTGCCTCAACAACCAATTTCAAAGTTAATGAAGAGTCATCCCAGGATGAATTTCTAGGTCAATATTTTAAAGAGCTGTTTTGTGTCTGTAGCTGCTTCACAGCCATGAGAAGAAATAGTTACGGTAGCCATCAATGGTCTTCCTCCAGTGTAATATCATTTGTCCTTCAGAAATCCCTGCCAGCATGAGAACGATGGTGTCCCTGGTGACCCTTCCGGGTCCCCCAGGGAAGGGGTTATGTGATCACTACAATCCAGTGACCGATCTGGGAAAAAACCCTCCCTCCTTTTCTGCTTTGATCTTCAGTCCACTCTCAGACTTCAGTGCCCAGCAGCAGTGTTAAGAGCGAGACACAACCATCTGACACTCTTACTCATCCGTCCTAAGTTCTGTGCACACCATGTTCCTTGGACAGAGTTTTCTGGGGAACAATCGTGCCAGCACGTCTGACACTGAAAAGTGCAAGTATTTAAACAGCTCCAGTTCCTGCTTCCCCACTCATTCTGGGGCGAGTAACACCTCGCAAAATTCATCTCAGTGGATACTCTGTCCAGACACTCAACAGTGAGGAAGGAAAAACAAATCACTGAGTAGTCTATGACCTAATTGCCACTCAGCTTCTGCTGATGGGAAACATGTTTGGCCCTCAAAGGGAAAAATAAGAGCTGACAGCATCACCCTGTAATCCAACATGCCCCATGCTGTTACAGCGCTAGAGGTTGACGTTCAGTACAAGAAGGCAACATCTAGATTTGCACACCAAGGAAGGGGGGGAAATTACTCTGTGAAGAGTCCATGACGAACTTCTGTCACAGACACCACTAAGCAGCAAGCTGGATGCAAACATGACTCCACTGACACATGGGAGCAAGTCTGAACCCATTCCCACCTCCAGGCTCACTCTCCCCTCAGTTATTAACACACAAGCACACATCCAGCTGCAGATCCAGGCAGCCCCGAACTCTCATCAATGAAATCAGTCTAAGCATGCACGCAGCTCTTGTATCTGGTGTCCCTGGGAGTGTTTGGAGCCTGACCACCCTGACCTGACAGGCTTGTGGCTGACCAGCTAGCAAAAGAGCCACAGCAACCAGCACGCTCAGGCCTGCTACCAAGCGTGCTCTTTGTGCAACTGTAGTCTCAGCCTACCTGACACTCCCAACCTTACACAACACCAGAAGTGGTGGGGACACGACTGTGGCGTTTAGCAGGCAGATCCCAAGGGGTTGTACAACTGCTGCTCCTCATTCACAGAACTACTGGCAATCTCTTAAACCCTGTAAAGCATCACAAGCACTGAGGTCACTGGCTTCACTGATGCTACTGATCTACAGTTCCATAATGATACTTTTTCTCCTCTGTATCCTAAGCAGAAATGAATCCTGGAAATCACCTTTACATCCTGCAAAGAGGATATACTTCCTCTTCCCTTCCCTATGCTTCTGGCCACTGTTCAGCCCCCAGGGTTCCCTTGTGATGGCTCTGAGAGCTTGATGGTAACAGAAGCAGCTGCACGGCCCTCTACACAGAGGCAGAACACCACCTTTCCTTCTGTAGAGGTTCTAGTTTGAGTAGTTCCGTCTTTAACATCCGCCATTCACTTGCACCTCCTCTGCATACGAAAAACGTGGAACAATGGAAAATGACTGTTAAAAATAAGCTCCTAGAGGAGCTCAGGGCTACTGAGCCCAACACTCCCCTCTAGCTGCGCAAACAGGTCTACTGACACAGCTGAGAGGGTGGAACAGAGGCAGCAACAAGTGGCCAGAGCCTGCTTCAGCCGGTGCTCAGCTGAGAAATGCCCCAGAAATCATGCCTTATCTCTTCAAACTCTTCTGGAGTCTCTCGGAGCAAGCAGGCAAGACCCAGCGTAGGCAGAGAGACCAAAGGGAAAGAGGGGGGATATGCACAGTACCTCAAGGCTAACCTCCCCATTCAAGCTCCTCGATTAGCATTAGAATGCAATGACTACTTAAGCATTTTTTACCTAACTGCCCACCTTCCTTAAAGCTCGCAGTGCAGGTAGCACCCACGTCCCAGGCTCCTTCCTCTAGAGGGACAGCAGGCAGCCCTGCGGGGTCATTATGCAGAGGGGTGTGCCACCTCTTCAGAATACTTAGCAAACCCCACTGAGAGATTAGACAGCAACAGTATTTTTCCCACACTTTCTGTAACCCCTTGCCTGCTTAGTCCTCTACATTAGCAGTTCACTAGCACAAATCACACAAAAACATGTCCAATGACACTGACAAATTGACTGACCTCAAAATAACGAGCTTCTCTCTACAGTCTTACCTAGAGGGAAGATTTAAGTAAAAGATGGGCCATGTGGAGGAGAATAATGTTGTACTCTCTGGATTATGTTTAAATTGGGTAGAATCAGAACTTTTAAAAAAACCCCACACAAACACCTCATCCCCCATCCCCAAAAAACTAACAACAAAAAACCCACACCACCCTAGGAAAAAAAAAAAAAAAAAAAAAAAAACCAACCAAACAAAAAAACCCCCACAACTTTCCATGCAGACTTCCCCCCCCCAGCTTCTAGTATCTCATTCCAACTGGTCATCGTTTCTGAAAGCAAAGGCATTTGTCTTCACCTTAAACTTGTGTATAGGAAGGCCAGGGATTTCTTTACTTCATTGATTATTTCTTTTTCAAATTCTTACCTACCACCTCTGAATTTTCCAAACACCTTAACCAGATACAGACCACAGGCATACCTGCAACAGGCAAAGCGCGGATACGTGCTGTGCAGTGCTCTTACATTCCTCACGCTGGTAGCGGCGGCAGCACTGCACACAGCATGGGATGAACAGCATTAATACCCCAGTCCCAGTAACTCACAACTACGCCGTACTGTTCCTCTTGGGATGGGTGGAGAGTCCCTTCACTAACTTGCATTCCAGACCCAGAGGAGAACTGTCGCTCTATTTTTTTAAGATGCATTAGGTTTCCACTGCACTGCTGTTGTTTCAAAGCTGATGCACACCAAGTTGCTCTTTCTCCCCTTTATGTTCCCCTTAGCTGCAACAGTTTCTGAGCTTTGCATAAACCACTGGCAGCTCAGCCAGAGAGTACGACAGGAGCTCCTTTCACCTTCGTGCAGTTCTCTAAGCGTCCCTTGCGTTGGGATACCCCCCACCCCCCACCCCAATCACTGTTCCTTGGCAGATCTCAACTCTTTTGAAGTTAATCAGGTTCCCTTTCCAAACTCTTTCAGTTGCTGCTCCTTGACTCACTGTAATCCCTCAGGGCTCTGCCCTTATTCCCTTCTTTGCACTTAAATCACTTACTGCTCTTATCTGGCTGCCTGCGGCGTTGGTTCCCATCCCTGTTCAGATGAACTCCCAAACTCCCATGTTGTTCCCAACTCCTACCACAATCGGTTTATCTTCATGTCAGTAACTGCCTTTGTGCTGTCCCACTGGCTGATGTTTGAAAAGGCCATGACTAAATAATTTTTTTGTCTTTGTCTGAACCGTCCCATCTCTTCCCTAGCGCAGCAGCCAAACCTGCTCTTTTCCTTTGTCCGGTAATCCCTTTCGTTCCTTGACAGGCAGGCTGTCGCCAAGTCTCTCTCGGTCCTACGTCTCCAAGATCAGGCTCCTCCTCTCCCCTTCCTTTGTCTTGGGGAGTCCACCAAGAGTTTGCATCTGAGCAGCACCAAGCACAGCCGGGATTACACCCATGACTGGCGCGCTCCTATCTGAGCCAGAGCGGCAGTAAAACAAAACCGCTGCCACCTGCATGGTCTCTGCAACCTGCCGCCCTCCGTCTTCCTTGCCCCATTACTGTCCCCGGCAGCCTCTTGCAGAACACCAATGACCGAAGCAGATAAAATGGCCAGCCCGCCCGGCTGCCTGACGGCGGCTCCTCGGCTGCCACCGTGCTTTAGGCGGGACCCGGCCTTCACGCCAAGGCACTCCGCGGCCATCGCCTTTGCCCTGCGGCGAACCGGGGCGGGCGGGGAAAGGGGCGAATAAAAATATGCCCTGGTTTGGGCCGATGGGCACGAAGGGCTGCCGGAGCTGGACACACGCCGGGGCGGCAGAAGGGCGAAGCGCGGCCTGTGAGCCCAACGACACTCCCGACGCCTGCGCCAGCCCGGGCCAGTCCCCTCTCCGCCTAGCCCACCGCCGCCTGCGTCTCGGT
>VWZE01004799.1:46705-77451 GCA_013396675.1 Eubucco bourcierii | reverse complement strand
CGGCTGGCGTGCGGCGGAGCGAGGCACGCAGCTGGCCCGGCCCCGCCGCCTCCTGCCTGTTATGAGTGGGCTGGGCTGGCGGCGGCAGAGACTAGCCGTGCCTAAAATGCCCCGGCTGCCGCGGCGGGGCCGTCTGTCGTCGAATGGCGCCCAGCTAGGCGCTGGCTTTCGCAGGACAGTCTCGTGGACAGCCTTTTGGTCGGGTCGTAGAGATTTTAAGCCGTATGTTTTGGGGATTGAGTTTGGACCCGCCCCTGGTTGGGACCCGGTTGGACCGGGCTTGACGTTGGGCACGTCTTGGTACTGAAGGTGTTTCACCGGAGAGGCGTGAAGGGGTGCCAGGACGTGACACCCACCGCGTGGATCTCTGTGTCTGCAGTCGAGCCGGGGAGAGGTCGAGGGGGCTGTGTTGTCGGCTAAGGAATGCGAGAGAGAAAACGGGGAAGCTGGAACAGGATGGTCACAGAGGAAGGCCCAGTTGTGCAGGGGCGAAGTGGATGGAGAGAACTGCAACATCAATTTGTTGTCACCCTTCGGTACAGTCCACTTTACAGAGTACTTTGCCCTAAGATCTACACCGGCTCATAACAGGCAAGGTCAGGCTGCATGAGCAGCACCTTTGCCCCTGATGGGGAGAGGTGAAGAGGGCCTCGTCTCTTCCTTGGATCAGTTTGAGCAGGAATGCAAAGATTGCAGAAAGATTTTCATCTGCTGTCACCCATTCTCAGTCCCCTTTCCTCCACCAGAGGCATATCAGGATCCCAATAATGGCTCTTGCTCCCATCTGTCCTCTTGGAGACATCTACCAGGCATCCGACTGGAGTGCTGAAAACCTCTGCTGCACAGATAGTGCTGTATGTGGAAAGAGTTGTGTGGGGCAGACCATCGTATTGCCTACTGACCTTTGCAAAAGTGCCAGCTGGACTATGTCAGACTTAGGTGAAGGCATGTTCCATGTTCTGCCTTTGATTTCACCTGACAGGGGAGTGCAGCAGAAGGGATATTCTCTGAAGCATGTATTGTTGTGAGCAGATATATCTGTGTACATACAAATGTGTCTTTGTATACACCTCTGTGTGTCTGTGTATAAAACATGTAGTGTTGCAATATGGGGCCTGCGCCTCTTTCAGCTACCCTGTAGCTGAGTTCAAACTTGAGTCTGTAACCTCTTTGACGTTAGGTATTACAATCAGGCACCAATGTCTATTAATGTGTCTTAACTGCATTTATAGTAACTAACCAAATTAAGACAATTCTGTGTAAAACATTTATAAATAAGCTTAAACATACCCCTGTGAAGGTTTCTATCACTTTACACAGGATCAGAAAAGTATCCTAGGCAGATTAATAAAACTTTGAGCATAAGCTATTAGTTAGCTTTTCCCTTCATTCACCAGCTGCAGGAAAGAGATGTTATCCAATCTGTAAATCCACTCAGAAGCTGCTAGTGCAGCCTGGTTTTGGAATAACAAATCCTAGTATTAAACTTGTAGGCTGTTCTTCAGAAGAATGCTGCTATGAATTATTTTGTGCAATGCATTTTGAGGAAGCCAGAAGACTTCATAAAATGCAGGAGAGAAACAGATTAATGTATCCCTCAGACATGATGCAGTTGTTTTGACTACGGCATTGCCCTGTTACCTCAGGCACGTCACTGAGCCTCCACAAACTGTCTGGCAGCAGTAGTGGTGGAATGCTGCAATGGGTTAAGTTAGTGAAGTCCCTCTTGTTACCTGCAGAAATGACAAGGTTTATTTCCCAAGTAAGAAATATTTCCCGAAAGAAAGTTTTAAGACTTGAATAGGTTACCTATTTGAGTACTGTCAGGAGGATTAACATCGGTTTGGGTATCCTCTTGTTTTTAATTTTTCAAGCATGAGAAACATTTGGATGTCACTCCACCCCCACCCCCCTTTATTTTTTTCATGTATGAAATGTAAAGAAAGAAGGAAAGATCAGTGAAAATGCCACCTTCCCTGAGGTAGAAATGCTGCTGGTGTGTGATTTTGCAAGAAAGAAAACTGCATTTGATGCCATCTGCAGTCTTGGATGAAGCCCAAGCTGTAACTCAGACTGAAATGGAGTTTGTTGTTCTAGTACTGGGTCAAATACAAAACCTGCCTTTAGCAGCCTGCTCTCAGGAGAGATTTTCTTAGAATGAGGTATTGAGGAGACTGAATTGCCGGTCAGCATCTTAGGTGATGTTCCAAGGTCAAAGTTGGGAATCTGAGTGGAAAATGCAGTAATGAACTCTTGATTTGGGGTTGTTGCAGATGACGACTGTTATCTAGGCAAGTCAAGACTTGCTTTGATAGAAAAATATACCCTGACAATTACTGTAACTAGGTGGGTGGGCAGGCATAGTGCTCCTTGTTTTGTGGGTAAGCCTTTTGCTTCAGATTGCAGACTGGAATCTAATGGTGAGTCTCAGAGCCCACCGCTAGCTGAGCAGGTCAAGCAGGTCCTGTCTAGTCCAGCCTGATCTGCAAGATCATTATAAACTAGTGTTAGTCATTGAAAACTCAGCTAGTGTTCCTTCTGACCATACCAGCCTTGTTTCCTGCAGAATAAAGGCTGTGCAGGGCAGAAAGGAAAGTTGTGCAATGCATTAGTGAAAGTCTGGGACTCGTCTTCGAAGCATACGGGGGAAAGCTAAAAGCACATCAGTGCTTTTCATACTGTGCCTGGTTCTTTGCTTGCACAGCAACTGATAGGTTTTTGGGTAGGTTTTTTGGGTGGGTTTGTGTGTGTGTGTGTGTGTAGGTTTGGTTGGTTGGTTGGTTTGTAGCATTGCAGGGATTCAGTGCTGAGTTCAACCGTCTAAAGCTTTACATCAGGTTTCCACTATTTACTCCACAGCAGCTAGTATCAGTGTTGTTTGGACTTGTCAGCACTGGGTAAAGGAAGAAGTGTGTACAAACAAGGCTTAACTAAGCTTGCTAATTGCACCCAGTATTTCAGAAAACTATTAGAAGAAGCCTGTGTTAAAAGATGACAGAGAGATATTTATGCTAAAGCAGCATTACAGAGCAGTTCAGTGAGAGCAGATGTTTGCAAACAGCTGTGTGCAGACGGCAGTGCTAGCACATGTTTCTGTTGGTGTCTTTGTGTGTCATGATGCCTGTTGACATAAAACATGCTCTCTCACAGTAGGTTCAAAGACAGCCACCTACCTGCTAGCTTTGTGATATGAAACTTTTACTGCTAACCCTCCCCGCAGCCTTTCCTTTGTAGTTGTCCTCTTCAGGAAACTATTTATTGGAATTTGTGCAGACCTTGATCCTTGACTGACTTGGGTGCAGCCATCATGTACACCAAAATAATCCTAAAGAGATTACAGTGCACCCTCTGTTACCCCAAACAGAGCATTCTTGGGCTCTAAGGAAGAGCACTCTGTGATGGTTTGGGAGTTCCCCACACACACACTTTGTAAAATCCCCCAGACTAGCCTCAGCCAGCTGGAAGTTAAGGACTGAAGCTCTATTTACAGCTTAGCACGATATGCAAGCAGATATATACACTATATACAGGAATATTTACAGAAATATACAAGTTAAAGGTAATACAGAAACACAACTCCCCTCCCAGAAATCAGAGTCCCCAGGAGGGGCTCCCAACCACCCTTCCACCTTCTCCCCACCCCTGTACCTTACCCCCAGTGTTTGGCTTCCGCGTAAGATGAGTTTGGAGGATCGGCCAGGGAGGTTAGAAGGAAAATGGTTAGTGAGGTTACTTGGCAGAGAGAAGAAAGCAAGAAGCTAGACAGCTCGAGAGCGTCTGTGCCCAAGTGTCTTATCTATGTTTATGTTCTAATTTTAAACATCTCAGCAAGCCTATGAGTGAAGTAGACATCACCATTGTTTTCTTTTCACAACCTATAATATAATTTTCTCTGTTACAATATTCCAATTAGCCTCAAACCAGCACACACTCTTAGCTTTTAGAGAGCCATTTCAAGTAGCCAAGATCCTGGTAACAGTTTACTTCTGATGTTTCACAATGAAACCATACAAGTGCTGTCCAACAGCAGGTTCTGTGCCTAGTGGCAGTACTTGGAGAGTTCTGCCAGGCTGCTTAGACACTGCAGTTTGTGCTCCCCAAACAGGCCTGCTGGGATCCCTTTAGCAACTTTAGAACGCCTCCACAGCAGGTATGACAGCAGCAGTTCAGTACTCTGGAGGACCATAGAATTAATATCAAGCATTTCCTGGGCACAGGGTAAGGTGTGGAGGACCCTGTCACTTTTGATTTTGAGATGCTGATTTCTGCTTCTTTAGATTGATCAAAGAGGTATGGAAACAGGGGGCAAAAGGAGTGACTCATGATGAGTGCAGGACTGCTGGTTCTGAAAGGTGTGGGCATGGTGACTGTGCTGTGAAGCTGCAATGCTGAGCTCAGGCAGTGTGGCACACACTGTCTCTTCAGCTGAAAGCAGGAGACAAAAACAGCATGGAGATCTGCTCAGGGTTGAGATGCTGACACGGTGGCAAAGTCTGACAGACTGTGCAATACTAGACAGGCAGTAAAGTACCAGTCCATGCCATCAGGATTGCCCACAGGTTTGGAGCCAATTCAGTACCGAGTAAGAGCTTTGCTGCAGACGCTGGGAGCTGCCTGGCAGTGTACTGCAGCGATTTGCTCCAGGGCTTTGAAATGCTGGGGAAATGCAGTTAGGTCACCTAGTGAGGGTAATCTCTTAGTGAAGAGCTGCAGTGTGAAGAAGTGTAAGAAGGCACCTCTGAGAGACATTCTAATGTTGTGTGAGGCTCAAGACTCTGGAAATGTCCCTTAAGCTGACATTAAAACAGCCTGCTATCATCCTGGGGCAGAGCTAAAAGCACCTCAACAGCCTGACCTGTGGACACATGGTGAGAATGAGGCCTCCTGAAGTTTGCCCATCTTCCTGCTTTAATCACCAGGATCTGTGTGTCAGGACAGAACAAGACTGCAAATTCATAGACTCGTGTTGAGTAATCATGATTTGAACTGTTTTGTGTTGAAGGTAAAATGTTGTCAGTCTGTTTAGGCTGGGAGGAGTTCCTGGAGAACGCGAGAAGAAAATTGTCCCAATACCTAAGGCACTGGAATGGGCTGCCCAGGGAAGTGATGGAGGCACCAACCCTGGATGTGTTTAAAATCTGGATGTGGTGCTTTGGGATATGGTTTAGGGTGCACCTTGTAGAGTAGAGATATCAGTTGGACCTGGTGGTCTTGAGGAGCTTTTCTAACTGGAATGTTTCTATGATTCTGATTCTACATATATTTCTTAATGTCTGGAACACTTGAGAATTTTTCATTACTAATAGTTTNCCTTTTCCCCCTCCTTTCCCCCCACCCCACTGTTTCCCTTTCATTCTTTGATTTTTCCCTTCTCTTCATCTTCTCTTGATAACACAAAATTCCCTCATTTGTAGAGGATGATCCTAGGGCCAGGTTTGGTACTGCAGTGGGTGCCCAGGGAAGGTGTGTGGCCTTCTCCTAGTTCCATGGGGGCCTAGACTGAAGTGCTCTCACTGCAGGGTGGCAAAGGTCAAGTCTGATTTTGCCACCAAGGCTGCTGCCTCCAGCTTTCCTGAGTGAGTTCTTGAACCATTGTGACTTAACAGAATATCACCTTAAAAGAATCTGAAATAGGGATATGATCCACATGTGGAAAACCTAAGAGCTTCAAATGCCTTTTCACTGGCTGTAAGCATGTTGAGTGTCGAGGAACATGTGGAAGCTCCACAGGTCTAAAATGCAGCTCCACAATAGTGAGCATTCTAAAAGCCATGGGAAGTGTGTCTCTTTTGGCATCCTGAAGTAGCTCTAAGTGTTCCAGCAGGCAGCAGGTGAAGGATGGCACATAAACAATTGCTTGTTTGCTTTTCCCACACTCAGGAACTAGAGTGAATGCAGACCAAAGAATCCACAGAAGTACTTTGCAGTCAGAGCAGCAGGAGCTGGGAAACAAAGCTGTGGAGGGATCATCCCAGTCCTTGGAAATCAGTGTGGGTTTCCCTCAAAATAGGTCACCGCTGCGATCAAATAGGAGTGTGCTTAAGAAATCACAGCAAATGGAAAAAACTGGTGAGTAAGAGGTGGGGTTTATAGCCCCTGGGCATGTTGTTGGTTTATCCTTGTGGTTGCCCTCAGGAGCAAGCAAATGTTATTTTAAATGAAGGGGAGAGGATAAAGAGAATTGTCTGGTGACACAAAAGGAACCAGTGTTGAAGCCAGGAGATCTCTGCACTGCCTTGTTCTAAGGAAAGGTCACCAGACCATGTGTCTCTGGGTTTCTGTTCAAGCATTGTCAGCTTTGCTTTTAATTCCTCTACAGACAGCTGTAGCAGTGTCACTTTCTACTATTTGTTGCTGTTCTCTTGTGAAATTGAGGAGTGTTTCAGAGGGTGGCCTCCAGCTGGTTTAGCTCACAAGCATAAGGGCTGTGTGTAATAGTACTGCATCAGGCTTTGGGGGCAATGTGGGACCAGAGCCTGCTGACATCATCTCCGGCCTTTCATATCGCCTGTCTTTGGTTTTGCAGTGTGCTCAGGAGTTTCAGGATAATTTGGTCCATGGCTCCGGGAAGACCTCAGTTCTGGATCCCCTGCAGCTGCCTGCTCAGCCTGTCCTGTCAGGTTCGCAGCTTGGCAATACCCAAGTTGATACACTGCCTGCGCCCTGCGTGCAGCTACACGCCTGCTTTATCTCTGCTCGGGCTGCTGTGGAAGGAGATTGTGCTGTTCCCCTGCTGCTGGAAGCCTTCCCTGAGACCCAAGGAGATGTGATACCTGCTCTGTTTCATGCCACCCCTGTCTTGTGGGATACCCGTTGCTAGGAGTACCAGTTCCAAGTTCCTTTACAGGTTTTTGCTTTGCAAAGTCTCTGTCGCCTGTCTGCATTATTCCACTGCCTAATCCAATGGTGTTTTTTCAATGCAGATTGGAGTTTCTGTGTAATTCTGGTTCCTTTAGCTGTGTTCTGTGGCTGTGGCACAGGTTGGTTAATAACCCTGCTTTGTTTCTCTGTGCCGCTTATTTAAGAGAAGAGTTGGACCAAACTCCTCTTTTCTCAGTTCACTCAGGATGCAGAAGCTTCTCCCTGTGCCATGCCCTGGACACCACACGTGAATAGGAATTGCCCTGCAGACTTTGCCTTGCTTGTTTCAGCAGAGAAACTAAGTCTCTTGCTAAACAAGTTTCCAACATCCCTGCTTTTCCCTTACGTTTTGATTTCTTTTTACCCAAGTAGCTGGAAATTTTTGCTTGGGGAAGAGGTAAGGTGAAGTTGTTCTGCAGGGAAGGAGCTTTATGTGGCTCCAGGACAGAGATGCTGAGCATTTGCTTGTCTTGTTTGACTTGAAAACAGTACCTGGAGACAGCTGCTTGTTTATGTGAATGTTTGGGTGTGCACAGCAAAGCCTACAGATTTACATTTATATTTCTTTACTCTTTTTTTTTCTCTCTAGCTCCCACATTTGAGCAATGGCCCCGAAGGAAGGGTGGTGGTGAGATGTGTATGTTGCTCTTTATTTCACCGTAAACTTTGCTTAGTACTAGAACTCTGAGGAAGGCAAATTCTGCTTTGCCACCATCGCAGGTATAAATCACCCCTCTGCAAAATCCATACCACGGTTAGGGTTCTTGGGGAGGGAGGCAATATCACATGCTTGGGCCGTGTCATTGCAGAGTGAACTGGGTGCATGAAGATGCATTCAGAGGGTCAGGAAACCCGTGTGAGACAGAGGTCAAACTGACACCCTGCAGTCTGTTAGCCCCAAGGTGAAGGCGTTTGGCATTGCTTAAGCTCTCCCAGTCTAGGCACCAAGTGACAGAGAGCTCCTGACCCGTGAATGAAAGGAGGTGCAGGCACGGGAAGGCAGCTGCAGCACTTCTCCATCTCATACGTGAGGGTTTGGAGCAGCAAACTTGCCAAAGGTTATGCAGGCAATCAGTGCAGAGCCAGGAATTTACTACCCCTTGCCCAAACCTCAGCACGGTGCCAGGTGCACACAGGTAGTTTGCCGAATGCTCCAGCCTGGCTCCTGGAAAGTACTCCTGCCTTCCCAGTGAAACCAGTGAGTTCCCCGGTTTAGAACGCATTTATTTTTAAACTGCCCAGGCAGGGATTGCGTGTTTTGAGGAACGTGTGCCAGAGGGAGTGCCTTGTGGATTCGCCCTTGAAAAACATCATCGTGCCTAGCTGCTCATTAAAGCTGCTGCCTAGCAGAATCCCTCAGCCATTCTGAGTGCTCCCAGGCAGAGCCTGAGAGAGTGAAAGATGCCTGTTTCAGCCCCTTTGTTTGTTTAAATCGTTAGGAAAGGCGAAGGTGGGGTTTACAGGAGGAAAACAATTCAGGCTGACTTGCACTCACAAAGCAGACAGCCTGCATTTGAAATAGAGACTTTTAACTCCAGATGTCTGTAATCTCAGTTTGTCAGAGCTCATTGTTTCAGCCGAAGTGCATCATAGGTTGAATTTCAAATGTTGCATTAATAGCTCCAAGAGGAGGTCAATATCTGCACAGGACAGCTGATGTGGTGTCCTAACAGGGACAGCCTTGCCTTGGGCAGAGTGGAGCCCATTCTCCAGTTTTACAACTCTTGGTACCGTTTTCCTTCAGTTTTTTGTGTGTGTGAAGTGATGGACTCTGAGGTCGGTACACAACACGGTGGAGGAGGAAGCCATCCTGCAGCAGGGGTTCCCGTGGTATCCCCGAGGTCACAGCAAAGAGCAGGCAGCAACTTGAGTAAAAAGCACTATGTTTCGGAAGGTCCTACCACCCGCTGTCCTGGTGTCTCGTTTGTAAGGTGAGGTGGGACAGCTTCATGTTTCAGCCCCCATCCTTACAGTGAAGTTGAACAAAACCTATTTTGTTGAGATTCCTGGCAGATGAGTGCAGCAGAGCCACCGCTGCGTGGCTTAGGCCAACAGAAGAGCATCTGGCTGCCCAAGTAGGCTTTCTCTCTTTCTTACCCTGAATCATGCATTTCTGCCCTCCTGTGTCACAGCTCTTTCACCTTCCTCAAAACTAGTTTGGTTTGGTTTCTTTAATAGGGTTGGTTTCCAGATGGGCAAGCAGGCTCCCTAAAACTCCATAGCTAAACTGTGGGAGTGCTTGAGCCAACGAAAGGAAGGCGACAGGGCAGGCCCACCTCTTTTGGCAGCAGCCTGGCTTTGAGCTGAAGTGCTGGTGGACGAGCGCGCAGTCTTCTGCTGGGGTGGATTAAAGCCTGCCGGGTGTGAGCTCGGCTACTTAACTCCAGCACTGGCACAGCCCAGTTCCCCTGCTGCCTCGCACGGGGCTGGCTCACAGGACAGCTTGACATTAAAGAGACATGGCATCACCAGCAGTCCTGGCACATCTGTTAAACCCGGCAGGAGCAGTGGTGAATTTCCACAAGCGCAGGACACCCCACAGGATGGGCAGCACTGCAGAGCCGGGGAGGCGCTGCCAGGCGCGGGTGAAGCGGCCACCGCTGCCTGGAAGGCAGAGGTGCAGAAGGTGCAGATGTGCAGAAGGTGCTGTGCGGGGGTTGTAGGCGCAGTGAGGAGTCATTCCAGCTGTCCTGTGCACTGCGACGCTGTCCTTTGCTTTTGAAGGCACTTGGCAGCTGACTAGGGCGCAACTTCTCTTGGATGCCTGGGGTTAAGTTTGATGCTTTGGCCCTCCGGTATCAGTCGTGCAAGATGGGGAGGGGGATCTTCCCTTGATCTGTGCCGTTCCTTTTGAGTTCCGGAGCTGACTTGGGGGCAGGGAGGGGGAAGGGAGACCAAGGATATCTGAAAATCTTCAGTGTAAACAAGGCCAATTATGCACACACCAATTACCTCAGTGTAAACAGCCAATTGAGCTGTAATGGGGAGACCCTTCTGAGTCTGAGCAGGATGCTTTGAAGTGCCTCTGCTCACCGAGTGCCCGGTAATGCGGAGAAGGCCAGCAGCTGCAGCCCTTGGCTCCAGTGGGTAGAGTTTGGTGGCGACGACCACGGGGGCTGGCAGGCTGGGAGCTGGGTGCTATGCTATGCAGACAGGGTCATTACAGCTCCAGCAGCCAGCCACAGCCTGGCTGTAGGCTCGCCTGTGTCAGCTGCGTTATGTCAAGGATGGTGGTGTGAAGGAGCTGGAACTTTCTGTGCCATGCCAGTGAAGTCCATTGCCTTCCTGCCCAGCAAACTGACAGACCTGCACTTTTCTGACTGCTTGCTTTACCAAGGCTGCAGCCTCCTGGCTCTCGGTCTCTCTATAGCCCAGGTGTCACTTGCTCCTTCGGAGCACTGGGCTGCTTGTTCCCACGGCCTGATTCCGTGGCAGATGGAGTCCACTGAGACCCTTCCTGTAAGCTGCTGGTCAGGCCCCGTGGGGTTGAATTCAGTTGGTTTGTAGGTCGGTGCTGCTACCTGTATAATGCTGCGGGCTGCAGCAGGTTCCTCAGCCCTGATCTGTGGCTCTAGATGAGAAGTCAAACACAACGATTTTTTTCACAGGAGCTTCTCCCCATGCCCCATGCCTGCTCCTCCTCTGAAGATCCCTTAGTACTGACTGCACACAACCGCTGCTGGGGGCAGCAGACCTGCATCAGCTGCCTCTGGAAGTGACAGCTCAGTGCAGTGAGAGCAGAGGTGAATTTCAGCTGTGCAGCAGTACTTGCCTGGTATTTGCTATTTTCTGTGAGAGAATACAAATCAGTGACACCCAGGGTGACAGAAATGGGTTAGGCTCTCAGGTGGGAGAGGATTGTGTGGGCTTAGGCTAACAGGTGCCAAATCACAGATGTGCAGATCTGCTTAAATTGGTTTAATTTATGTCTGCTGGCCCTGACAATTGGAATAAAAGATAAATACACATAAAGCATTCAAATCTTGGGGGTTAGGATGCTAACTGAAAATTCACCAAAGGAAACCTGAATGGCATGTGAGACTCTTGGTGCATGAGCTTAGTGGCTAATTAGTGGCAGGGAGCTGGAGTGGCCTCCTCCCAGCTCCCTGACAGAGCAGGCAGCTTGGACCGTGCAGTCCATGACACGAGCAGTGAAGCATTTACTGCGGACAACAGACTGTGATGATAGGGAGATACAGTGTCGGAGCTGTGCAGGCTCCATGTCAGAGATGCTTACTGTGTCCTGAGCCACAGCAAAGATCCAAGCATTTGAGAACTGCCCTTTCCCTTTTGTTACAAATGTTATCTTGTTATCTTTCTGTCTCTCCAATGCCAGGTTTGCAGCAAATGACAGAACACACTGCAGAGGCCCTGAGTTTCTAAGGCTGCTTTAGACGCTGAAGTGCACGTGTGCAGGTACCCCCTTCCTTGCATCATATTGGAGAATCATGATATTTGAAAAATAAAGGTTTCAGCTCCTGACTGTGTTCTGGTATTTCCTTCTCAAACGTTTCCCCAGTGTACAAATGAAGTCTAAGAATCAGAGACTAGAATAGCACCCTTCTGTCATAGGAATCTGAGCAGCTGGCATTTAGGAGACATGCAGAACTGCAGGAAGTGCCACTGCTGCATCACTGGCACCACTGAAAGCACCAGAACCCATCAGTGCTGTTTTTCTCAAGTGTTTTGCAGTAATTTGTGAGAATCCCTTCTTTATGTCATCATTTAAGGGTTTTTTTTGCCACTCTTGGCAGCTCGGTGCTGTCTTCTTTCCCTCACGTGTATGTCCAAATCTGAAACAGGTGTAAACGTGCCTTTCAGCTGTTGCTCACCCTCCCAGTTAAACTAACCAGGATGAGACCTCACACAGGCAGCGAGCAGCAATACCAGGATGTTACTTCTGAACATTACAGAAGCTACAAAACTTTCTTCCCGTGTTGCCATCTGCCTCAGTAGCTGGGGTCAGGTACAGTGCAAAGGTAGGCTGCCTGTCGGTGTCTGCTTCTGCAGGGCCGTTAGCCAGGAGCGTTGGGCTTTATAAGGGAGCAGTTTGGTCTAAGCCACTTTCCCTCAGTGACCTCTTCGGAAAGTGCTGAGGAGGGCAAAGCCAGTTGTGAGAGCCCCTCCTGCTCCAGAGGAGCTGATCCTGTTATGCTAGGCAGAGCAGGTCTGAACGGGGTGAGATGAAGCGGATATGGCAGCTCCAGCCCTCCCAGATGGCTCTGTGCTGCTTTGTGAATTCTGCAGCCTCAGGATGGTTTGCATGCTGTTTCTTCACTATCCATAAACTTGGGCTGTGCTTCTTGAGCTGTGCTGCGCTGCTTGGGCTGTGTGGCGTTCCTTGAGCTGTGCTGTGCTCCTTGGGCTGCCTGCTCTGCTGTCCTGTTCTGGTAATGCTACTCCCCTGCAAGTATTGAGATGAACAGGAGAGCTTGGGCACCACCATGGGCAGCCAGACGGACCACCTCTTCTCTGGCCGCCCCAGAGACCATCAGTGGAGCTACGGAAAGGTCAAAGGTTTGGTGGTTTAGGATTTCGTGGGAATATTCTCTTGTTTGGACTTGGCCCAAGAGCTTCGTTTACCTGTTTGACAGGTAACAATTAGCGAGTAACAGCTCCGAGGGCTGGAATGCGGCTGCGAGGGCCAGCGAGCGCTGGGCTCCCCGGTGGGCAGGTGCGGGTGCAGCGCCCAGGTATGTGCATGCACAGCATTCCTGGGAATCAGCTTTCCCTTCAAGATGCAGCGATGACTGCGGGGCACAAAAGGGTTGGGCTTAGCCCAGGCTCCAAGAGGCAGAGCTGTTTGCGAGGTAAAGAAGTAAAGTAAATAGTGGAAGAGAAGGGGAG
Organism: Eubucco bourcierii; assembly: GCA_013396675.1. Lineage (NCBI taxonomy): Eukaryota > Metazoa > Chordata > Aves > Piciformes > Ramphastidae > Eubucco > Eubucco bourcierii. The sequence continues at coordinate 64,743 of VWZE01004799.1, read as the reverse complement.
CTGAGGGAAGGGCCGTGAAAAGCAGCTACCCCTTTTTAAACTTGCCTGGAGAGAGGAGAATCTCGGTAAGGGAGAATTCAGTGTGATCACAGCGTCACGGAGGAGAAGAAGAAGGGAAAAGCTGAGATCTGAGTGGCGTGCATCAGTCCCAGAGCTCCGCGGGTGGAGCACTGGGAGAGGGTTGCAGGGGCGCTGCTCTCCAGGCGGAAGCCGGCACAGGCACAGCAGCGCATCTCAGGGGCTCTCCTGGCTCGGCACGAACGTGGCGGGGGGAACCTCTTTCCCTTGGTCTAGAAACAGTTACATCGCTTACGTGCAGCCCATCTCAGCTCTGCCGTTAGCAAGAACCCGGGCCTCAGGAGTTGGGTAATAAAGCCACTTCAGCTGCGGCAAGTGGCCTCATTTCCAGCTCCTGCAGCAGCCTCTCCCAATGCCAAGTCCTATAGGGAATCTCGGACAAATTGCGGGGACAGTCGAGGACTTTGCCGGTGTTTTTCAGATAGGTTGGGGGTGGAGGAGGTACTACTGTAGGTGACCCTTCCTGTTTAGCAACAGAAAGCGTTGCTCAGTCTTTCACAGCTCATTCCTCTTTGTGGCCAGAGCTCCGAGTTTGTGTATTTCCACTTATTGCTGCACCCCTGACAATCGAGCCATTGTGTGCCTCCGGAGCAGCCACCTCCTCTCTGCTGCTCACTGTAGTTCAGCTGCAAAGTGGGAGTAGGAGTCCTGTGATAGGAACCGCGAGAGACGCCAGTGCCAAGTCCTGCCGGTTACAAACATGTCAGTCATAATAGGTTTGTATTTACTCCTATCACACAGCGATTCTTTTGCACCTCACTTCAATAAGATGACAAAGCACTTGGTATTTTTAATAAAATTAATGTTTTTTTTACTTATGAACTGCTTCCCTGGCTGAGAAGACTTTATCCTTGGGGTACTAGCTGGTGCCATTTGAGAGAGAAGAAATCCAAGTATAATTACAGCAAAATTTCCTTGATCTTAAAGGACCCAGCAGCACTCTGAGTCACTCAGCATTATTTGTACAGTTATTCAACATGACCTTCCTTAAGAGGGAGTCTCTTTGCTCAACAGTGTATGGGCCAGCAAACGATCATTCGACCTGACTGGCACAACAGCAAGGTTTGTATTTATAGGCATAGCTCCCTAAGAGCCACAGACAAGCACTACATATGCATGGAGACATCTCTGTGCTGTGGACCAAACCAAAGTGAAACCCAGGTGATAAGCCCCTTCACCCAGCCCACAGCCACTGCAGGAAGATGCAGTTACTCACCTGGCTTGGACCAGGGTCTCTGCACTGTGCCCCTCCAAGAGCCCCTGCCCAGGGCACTCTGGGAAGAAGGAAGCAGCACTCTTCTCCTTCCAAGCATCCTCCGTTCTGTTTGGATCTGTGTCTGCATTTTGCATCTCTTGGGTTACCACTTTGTTTTGTGCATCTGTCTGAGCACTGCACCCCTGCCTGCTCCTGGCCTCCACACCGTTACACAGGAACGCCATGAGCCATGAGGTGCTTTGGATAACCTTTCTGTTCCAAATAAATCATGGCTCTGGTCATGGCATTTGGCATCTACATCCCTGTGGCGAACAGGGAGCAAATCGTGCCTTCTGCCTCTGACTGCTGACCTCCACTCCCTGCAGGGTCAGGTACATCTTGGTGTCTTCCTGCCATAGTCATTTTGGTCTCTGTAATCGCCCTCACTTTGGACACATAAGGCAGGAGCTGCATACAGCGTTCAGGATCTGGAGCACTCCAGATTTGCCCACTAGTGTAACCATGCTCTCTGTTCCCTGCAGGCCTGACATGGCTTCGGCCTCACTGAGCACGGGAGCAACCTGAGTGTGCCAAGCATCACTTCCCTCAGACACCACAGTCACAACTGTGTTGCACAAGCACAAATGCCTTGAAGTCAAGTGAAGACCTCTCCAATACCAAGAGCTGTCACTGCTCCAGGCTGAGCTGGGGACTCAAGGGCTCTGTTGCTCACAGGTAAGTACCAGTGAAGAGCCTACTAGATAAAGTGGGTTATAAATGGCCTCTGAAGTGTCTTTAACCCCATCAAAGGATACTCTGGGAGAGCAATGTAGAAAGAGGCCCAAATCAAGGGAGTTCACCACAGGTTACCTTTAGGTAGTACCACCCTGTGTAAGGAGGGACAGCAAACATGTGGTCCTGGTCTCTGTGGAGTATCTGTGAAGCTTTTGTCACCATGGCACCAAGTCACCAAACACAGACAGGTCTGTGCCATGGCTGGTAGCTGAGCCACAGTGGCTGCGGCTATTTCCGTCTCTGCCCAGAATGTACCAGCTGAATGCAGCAGTGCTGCATGCTTACAGGCTTCTCCATCCTCCCAGCACCTTGCAAACACATTACTACACCTAGCAGCTTTTTGTGAGCTTTCCTGTGCAAGTGACAAAAGCATGCAGTGGATGGTTTCATACAGCCACAGGCCTGCCCTGTGTCCCCTGTGTCACCAAGGCAAGGATCCATGAAACACCACTCTGTGAGACCTTGGGTCCAGCTCTCCATCACCAGGTTTGACCTGCTTGGAAAGAAGTTTTGTGTAGTAGTTATCAGCTTGAGGCTGAGTAAGGAATTAAGGATTATGACATTTTTAGCCAAAATGGTTCTGCTGCAAGTAGCAGGAAGGGCAGAGGTTTTCACATTTGTGAGCATCTCTGCTTGAGAGAAAGATGCCGAACATCAGCACAGCTTTGGAGAGGCAGAAGGAAACCAAAATACTGCTTCAGGACTCTGCTTTGGAAATCTCTCTGCAATCCAGATTCACTCAGCTGCAGTGCTGCTCACATCACAGCTGGATCAGTCTGGGCTTGCATCCACTGAGCACATGCCAGGCCACGTGTGGCCTCAGAGCAGATGCCCCTTCGTCTCCAGAGCTCTCCTGCTGGGACAAGCACCCTGCAAGTAGAAGTTTCCTGTGAAGACAAACTGCCCTGCAAGAGAAAATTTCTGGAGCTGGGGCATAGGAATGGATCACAACAAGGAGCACAGAAAAGGTGCTTGGATGAGTCTGGAGTGAGGGGAGACGACCTCTGAGCACAGCAGTAACAGCAGGGCAGACTGAAGACAGATATGGGGCATGAGAGGGGCTAGGACTCTTTGAGCAAGAGAACAAAGGTAGAGAGAAAAGCAGTGGGGCTGGTCCATGAGGAGCAAGGGCTGCTGACATCTGAGAGCTGCTGCAGGCACCTGTCTGGGCAGGACCAGTGGCTGGGGGTGGCCTCCTGGCTCAGACACCATCTTCTGCTTTCCCCTGATGCTGGACTGCCCAGAGCTGTCACTGTTACTGCCACTGATGATACTGCTAGGAGCTGCAGTCACTGCAGGACAGTCACTTACCAGCTGGGATGCAGAGGGACAGTGCTTCACACAGAAGAATAATGAACTATAGACTAGCTCAGATTGGAAGGAACCTTGAAAGGTCATTTGGTACAACCTTTGATAGGAAAAGGAGCCTAGATGAGATTATCCAGCACCCTGTCCAGTGGCCTATGGAAAACCTCTAGCAATGTGGACTCTACCATGTCCCTGGGAAGGTTGTGGAACTACACAGGCTGGGTAGGACACGAAGGGACTGGACAAATGGAGTTACAGCAAGTGGGTGTCTTAGGCCTGTGTTGTACAGGGTGTGGGAGCAGGCAGATGAGCAGAGAAGCCAGCTGGCTTCCCTTGCCAACAGCATGGCAATGAGCACACTGCTGCTCTGCTGCTGCAGCAAAGCACCTCCAGCAAAAGCAGTGCTCAGGCCAGTGCTGAAGGAAGGGCTGAGACCTCATGGCCGTGATCTGCCATGAGGTCCTAGGTTAGGGTCTAGGAGGGGTGCCCCAGATGTGTTCAGCACAGAGAGCAAGGGCTGCAAGGAGGTGCTAACACGTAGAGGAAGTAACTAGCAGGAAACAAACAGGATTTAAGTTAAAGGGCAATGTTGGCACAGGGACAAGAGAGCACAAATAGACTTTGACATATCTCAGGTGGCATCTAACCAGGGGAGAAGTGAGTTACTGGAGGAGGTGTCCCAGGAGGACCAGTGAGTATGAGGGCCTCAGAGGACTGCAGATGCAGTTTATTTGGGAGACCCTGCCAGGACCACCCAGACCACTTGCCTGAGCAACTTGCACTTTGGCATCCCTTAACTTTTAAGCTGTCACTCCTCTTCCAGGGCACTCAAGGGGCACCATGCCACTTCTGCAGCTGTATGTATGTTACTGCATTAAGGTATCTGTCCTGTAGGCCCAGTTACTTACTAGGAGAGAAAAAGAGAATCAGAAAAGGAAGCTGTCTGCGTTCCTAAGTGCTGCCACAAAGAACTTGAGCTGCCTGAGGCTAGTTGGCACAAAGCAAATGGTGCCCTGTTTCACCTCAGCCCAGCTGGTGATTGCAAGCTTTGCGGTAAATAACTGCACCATCACAGCTCAGGGGGCTCCTTCCCTGCCAGGGATGAGAAAAGTTCTGAGGTATGAGAAAGGCATCCTTCAGGTGGGCTCCGCAGCTCTCTGGTCTCCTTGCCACTCAGGACAGGCCCTCGCAGAGTGATGCCTTCCCAGAAATATTGGATGCTGGAAGAATTCAGATTATAAAGCGTTTGGTACTTGCAGTGACAGACGGTTTGTTAAATCCTGCCAGCTCCGTTAAAGGAAGAGCAAACACGAGTCCTCACACCCAGGCAAACACACAGATGGGTTCTTATGAAACCTCTCCCTCTGTGACTGCTTTTTGCCGGTTCCCACCATGACTGAACTTAAACAACAGCCCAGGACAGAGGCACTCCAGAGTGCTCCAGCATGGCCTCAGCCTGAGCTCGCTTTGAAAGTGGCTGCTTAACTTCCCAGGTTGTGTAAGGGAACGGTAGTGAGAACCCTCCTGTGGAGATTTGTGTAGGCCATGGTCATAGCTGTGCTGCTGGAGACTGCTGGTGGTGGTTCTCCCTTTGCAAGGACAGAGGGAAGGTTCTGGGGGCTAGCGGTGTCCCCATACTCACTGCTTCCCTGCCCCACGGCAAGCCTCACGTGGGGAGCACAAACACAGCCCCTGCGTGGTTAGCAGTGGTTAGCATTTTGCAGCAGATGGTAACTGAGAGCTTCCACTCCTTGCTAAGCACAGTGATGATGCTTTCCTGCCACGAGCAGTCTATGAGAGGTTAAACCTGGCTACAGGCATCCCAGCTTAATGCCCTGACTCCCAGGAGAGCAGAATGGTAATACAGGTTCATAAGCACTTCCAGCTCTGGCATCTGCCACCCTATGCTTTGCTTTTGCTGCCTCTCACCTCTCCAGGATCTCCCAGGCCTTCTTCACTGTTGCTTCTCTAGTAGCTGCCATGACCCTTCCCACTCAACACATGCAGCAGTCCATGGGATTCTTTCAATATTTTATCAGCAAGATGTGGAGCCCTACCCCCAAGGGCAGTGGGTAGGCTTTTCATGGTTCAGGTCATGCCAGCACTCACTGGCTGCAGGATGGAAGCCACTGGAGAAATGCTTCCTGCCATTAGGAGCCTCGGTGGCTCTCACAAAACGACAGGTGACATCGATTTCCCTCAGCTCCTGGTTCTGCAGGCAGAGGAGAGTCGAGCTCACTTTCTGTAAGAAGGGCAGACAGGGAGGTGCTGCGGAGCTGTTCTGGAGCACTGCCGAGTCGCAGCCCTGCAGGCGTCTCCACCAAGTCCTTCTTCTGTCCTTGTCACCAAGGACACACCAACTCCCTGGGCATTTCCAAAAGCTCTCAGCACCCCACCCTGGGAACAGGACATTAAAATGCAGCCTGAAATAAGGTTTGAACACTACCCTAGAGATGTAAAGGTGGGGCTGCCCCCAAAAGCCAGTCTGTGGTCACTAGAGTGAGTGAGTACAGGCAGGCCTGAGCTGGCAGCAAGGGAGCTGTGTGACCGCGGTCTCATCCTGCCCACCCCACCCTTGGTGGTGGGTGAGGAGCAGCAGGGCAGCATGGCCTGCAGGGAGGCTCTGGGGATGCCAGGAGCATTTTTTGTAAAGTGCTGGCAGCATGACAGTGTGCCTGTGCAGAAGAGGGGCTGAGCCTCGCTGTGGGAGCCAGCAGAAAACCCACTCAGCAGTGCTTTGGGTGATACTGAGGGCTCCTGCCAGCACCACCCAAACCCCCGGAGTGCTGAGCAGGGACGGGAGCCTCAGGAGATCACCTCAGGTGCTACGCAGCCAGTGCCCACATAGCTTTTGTTTGAGCAGCACAGGATGAAAGCCTCCTAGGAGGCCTGAACAGACAACTGGCATGTCCCAGCCTGTTGTCCCCCATGGCTAAAGGAAGTCCTGGCAGACTTTTCAGCGGAATTTCTTTCCACATGTGCAATTACCTCTGAAACTGCAGAGGGGGATGATTGCCTCTGCCAGCAGCCTGCAGAGGGAGCAGGTCCTGTGCACACTTTGGGCAGTAATTTAACTTGGCGTTGGACCTCTGGTCCTGCTTCCCTGGAAGGACACCAGCCTGTGAAGTGGTTTTGCAGAGGTTAGCCCACCCAGGAGACAGCAAACACCCGCAGAAGGAAAGTCCCAGTGTGTTTCTTCATGGGACCTCGTTCTCCAAGCCTTTCTCAGCTTCCTTCTGTCGCCTCCCAGGCCCTAATGCCCATGCCAAGGTGGGGGTTGTGCAGGACAGTTATGCCAGGAGGGTCACTAGGAAACACACCAGGAGCCTCTGATGCCAACAGAGGTCCCATAAAACAGGCAGGGCAGGACCATCAGGTTCAGCCTCTACTCTCAGGCCAGTGGCAATGTGATGCTGGTGAACATCTCCATAGCCTACTCCACTGCTTTGTGGACCATTTCAATTCCTTTTATCCCCAGTACTTTGTGACAGCTCTGGTGGTCGTTGCTCATGCCTGCTGTGGAAGGCTGAAGGAGGCAGGTGGTCCAAGGGAAAATGACCCTTTTGCCCTGAGAAACCCCGTGCTGAGAACTGAGATGAGCCAAGGCCACTTTCAGAATATTATTCATTTTTTCTCTTCCAAAACCAGAGTCTGGATTCTTTTGGTTTAAGAATGCTTTTGTGTCCCTGTGAGACATTTCCCATCAGCTCTGACTTCACGTTCCAGTGATCCTAAACCGCTTTGTGAAGAGTCAGGTCTTTCCAAAAAGACCTGGGAACTAACGTGCAACTAACCTGCAACTGAATCAGGCCTTCTTTCTGTTTCCCTAGGAGACTCCCTGGAAGGAAGGGCTGCACTGAGTTACAACAACAGCGCTGTTGTAGCTGGCACTTACTGGGCAGTGCCCTGGAGCCGTTTGAGAGCTGTGCAGTCTCTCAGCAGCCTGGCTGAAGCTCCCCGTGTGGCAGCCAGAGGCACCAGGCACTTGTGCTGCCCGCAGCATTCCAGAGCTTGCTAAGGAAGCTAGGTGAGATCCATGGAGGGTGCCAATCAAAGCTCTGTACTTGCTCCAACATACCCGGGGTCACAGAGGGCTCTCTGGAGTCACTACCCAACTGGTACTGCCCCAGGTGCCACTTCCATCAGCTGCAGATATGCCTGGCTCCTGCTGCCAGTGTGGCAGCTCCCCACCCTGGGTCCTCAGTGGAGGTGGCGGAAGAAGGAGCTGAGCTGTTGTGCGCCAGCCAGGCTGGCACCTCAGCCCTGCTTCAGGCTGGTTCCTGAGCCCATCTTGCTTGCCTGAAGCCTCGGCTCGAGCCCTCTGGTCTAGCCTGACCCATTCCCTCTCCATCGCTGCTGTCATGCCATGTTTGTGGCCAGGAAAATGGCATCTTTGGACACAGGTAGCCAGTGATGGAGAAGTGCCCATGTCTAGGGCACTGGAGGGCACAGGTCAGTGACTGGGCTGTTGCTCCCCCCAGGAAGGGCAGGAGTGGCTGGCTGCTAGCAGCAGGTTGTGAGCACAGCATGTCAGGCTGACTCAATCGCTGGAGGTGAAAGGGTGGTGACAGCTGACTGAAGGCAGCAAAGCCTTCTGCAGAGCCATGGAGAGCCTGCTCTGAGCTGCCAGAGCACCTGGCACAGCTGCCCCTTCCTCCAGCCCTCGCAGTGAAAGGATGTGGTGCTCTGGCCTTCCTCTCCCTGGCTGAGCCCGGGCCACAAGCAGCAGAATGCAGCCTGCAGCTGGGTCCTTGTGTGCCATGGAGCAATGCAAGTCATAAAAACTACCTCATGAGATGTTGCCAAAAGCACCTCTCCGTTCTTTCCCATAGCTGCCAAGTATTTTTCCTCTCTTTAGGGACACCTAGTCCCACACCATCCTCACCCCTGGAAGGCTTTTGCTCATATGCACCACAGTGCTCATCCTTCCGTGGCCAGCTAGCAGACACAGCATGCCAAGGAGCTGCACCTGGTGAAGAAGTGCTGTTCCCTGCCTCCTCTCTAGCTGCAGTGCTCCTCAGCCATGCCAGCCATTTGAACTCATGTCAATAGCCTCCTAGAACAAGGGGATGCTGTTTCCAGCTGGCTCACCCAGATCTGCCTCTGCTCCAGAAGCCTCATTTCCCCTTGTCCCCAGCGTGAGCTCTGCCACATGGTTTTGTCTGTGTTTTAGGTGCATGTTGCCAGTGTCTCTTCTTTCTCCAGCACTGGTGAGCAGGGCCACTGGCATCTCCAATCCTGGCAGGACTTTCACATGTCCTTTTCTCATTGCTTTCATGCACTCCTACCTGGTCTTGATGGTTTGGAGCATGCTGAGTTTCTGAGTTTGATTTGATTTGAAGTGCACTTAGCATAGTCCTGGCCTCCACTCCCCACCCATTTGTCCATGGTGCTGGCAGCTGCTTTGCCCAGCAGCCTCTTCCACACCTGTGCCTGACCTTCAGCCCAGGTGTAGACCTGGGTGGAGTCCTGGGCAGGCTGCCCTTCACCTGCCAAGTGACTTGTGGCAAGGAGAGGGAGCTTCTGGCTGCTGCAAACAACAGTAAAACAGTGCTCCTCGTCCCATCTTGGCAGGCTGCTGCAGCTGCGGAGGATGACTTTGGCTGCAGCATGTCCTGTGAACTGGGTGAGCTCCTGGGGATGTGTATCCCCAGCCCTCCTGCCGCAGGCAGGCCACAGGACCATGGCATTTTCTGAGTCAGATTCATCTTTGTGCCTGGGGATGGCCAAAGCCTGCAGGATTTTAAGTCTTCAGACATACTTTTGGCACTGGGAAGCAAGGTGAGACTTCACATCCTGTTGCTGCAGCTGCCTCCAGGGAGCAAAGCAGGAGACCTCTTTGGATTCCCATAAGGTCACGGGACAAGGTGATTGCTGGGAGAGAGACGGTGGCAGGCAGCTGCTGACTGCCTGTCTCTCTGGGCACACACGAGGCAGCAGCAGCCCTGTCCAGAGCCAGGGGCATCTGCTTTCCTAGGAAGCTGGTCGGGAGCACATGGTGTGTCAGGGTTTCTCTGGAAGCATTCTGCATGACTTCATGCCCCAGATGATTGCTTCATCTTCCCTCCCTCTGCACTTAGCTCCTGCTCCATCCTGCTTGCCAATTCTCCTCAGGCGTAGTGGTACAGAGCAGGATTTTGCATGCCGCAGCATGGCACTGCCTCCCTCCCACCCCCCAGGACACCTCTCCCTTTCCCCAGCTACCCCTGCAAGTGGCAGTGGTGGCATTTGGGCCACCGTGCCCCTGACAAAGCAGCCAGGCTGGCAGCCATGCAGAGAGGCACGCACATGGCAGCCCTCTCTTGTTCTCTCCTGCTCACCTCTGGCAGCAGTTCTCTCTCAGTTTTCCTCCCAGCCCTCTGTGCCGAAGGCCTCAGTTCTGGCACAAGCCCTGAGGGAACATATGAGTGCAGCTGGGGATGGCAGCGTGGAGAGGGCATGGCATGGGTGTCCCTCAGGACACTGCAGATACTGGCAAGATGAAGAGAACTAAGATGAGGTCTCGAGTGCTGCCCATGTAGTTTCAAGAGGACATGATCTCATAGTGCACACTCCCTGGTGTGGCTCTGCCCAGGGCTAAGCAGCACTCTTCCTGCCAAGGCTCAGCCCCTGGCAGGACAGCAGTGGAGCTGGTGAGGGCTCCCTGTTCTGGGAACAGGAGGGAAGCTCCCACTGCGGGCAGCAGCTGCACTGAACCGCCCATCCAGACTCAGGGAGCAGAGCCAGGCCTGTTTTACCTGCTAGCAGTGACACAGACATCCCCAGCTTCCCATGGGGCGCCTGCTGCTGTGTCCACTGAACCACAGAACCATCCAGGCTGGAACAGCCCCTCAGAGTCACCCAGTCCAACCTAGAACCCTGCTCTGAAAGATTCACCTTAAAACATAGCCCCAAGCACCACATCCAAACCATCCCCAGCTCCCTCTGTTGCTCCTCATCAGATTTATTCTCCATGCCCTTCCCCAGCTTTGTTGCCCTCCTCTGGACCTGCTCCAGCACCTCCACAGCTCTCCTGTATTGGGATGCCCAAAACTGAACACAGCACTCGAGCTGTGGCCTCACCAGAGCTTAGTCCAAAGGCACAATCCCCTCCCTGCTCCTGCTGGCCACAGCATTTTCCGTACAAGCCAGGATGCCATTGGTTTTCTTGGCAACCTGGGCACACTGCTGGCTCACATTCAGCTGCCTGGGCACACTGCTGCCTCACACTCAGCTGCCTGGGCACACTGCTGGTTCACATTCAGCTGCCTGGGCACACTGCTGCCTCACACTCAGCTGCCTGGGCACACTGCTGGCTCCTATTCAGCTCTTGTCTATCCCAGCCCCCAGAGACCTTTCCGCCAGCAGCTCTCCAGTCACACTGCCCCAAGCCTGGAGTGTTGCTTGGGGTTGTTGTGACCAAGTGCAGGACCTGGCATTTGGCCTTGTGGAAACTCATCCCACTCACGTTGGCACATGGATCTAAGCCTATCCAAGTCCCTCTGCAGAGCCTCTCCACCCTCATTCAAATCAACACTGGCACCTAACTGGGTCTCATCTGCAAACTCACTGTTGACACTCTCTATGCCTGAATCAAGTTCGTCAACAAAGAGCTAAAAAGCAGTGGTCCCCACACAGATCCCTGAGGAGCTGTCAGCTGCCAGCTGAACTCCTGGGCCTTCCTGTTCAGCGTGGATGCAGTACCCCCCCACAGCTCTGCTCCTTCCCAATGCCAAGCTCTCTCCAAGCCATCACTGCTGGAGGCTGTCACAGCACTGGTCAAAGTTTAGGTCATCTAAGACTGCCAAGTGGTACCTGCTCCTGAAAACTGCTACCAACCATCAGCCATTCCAAACTGAACTTGTCCCCTGAGCTCTGCCTCCAACACACACCTGGGGTTTGGCAGAGCAGTGGCAGGGGGTGGACACCCCTGGGAGGCTGGGCCATGTGCTGGGGCACTCTTCCTGGGCAGTGCACACAGGGTCTAGCACCTTGGCCTTGAGGAGCCCTCTTGTTGCTGCTGCACCTTGGCATGAGACGTGGCCCTCGCCGCCCCGTGAGGGTCCACCACAGCCCTGCCAGGTTAGGAGCCAGTTAAAAGCAGTCCCCATCTGCATAGCAGACCTGCTTTCCTCTGGGCTTCTCTGTTGGCAATGGCCGAGCTGGCTGCCAGCACCAGTAGTGCCAGCTGGAGGCTTTTATGGCGAGGCACAAACTGAAGTAATCTCTGGCCACTTTTTGCACAGTTTGAGAGGTTTTTTACATCTCTTTCCTCTCTATGCTCCCATATTTTGTGAGACTGATTGGGAGTTTATTGCGTGCGACACCTGATTGAGTCAGCCAGTGGCTTCACAGTTCTGCAGGGCATGGCAGGCAGGTGGCCAAGCAGGCACTGGGCACAGCTGGGTTACTGATGGCAACGTGAGGGCATCCTCTGCCTGTTCTGCAGCTTCAGATGGGTTTCCGTGCATATGGACACAGAGGAAGCATGGAAGAGATCTCAAATGCACGCAAGTGAGAGAAGCAGAGGAGCTGAGTGCCACAGCCACCTGTGTGTTAGGAGGTGGCACATAGATAAGGGAAATTTACTGTTCTACGCTGCTGACAATCTCATGCGCAGCAGAAAAGGGCCTGCTGCCTGCAGAGGCTGTGCTTCCAAACAGGCCATCATCCAGCCCTGGAGCAAGAGGAGGCAGCTTGAATCTCTCTGGGAAAGGTAAAGCCACAGAGGTTAACCAAGGCAGGTCTTGCAGCACCGAGGCACAATGCAGCACTTATGGGTCTATGGGACTGCTGCTGACCGCAGGCAATGACCATGGTTTGGAGACCAAGGGAGGGCACAGACAGTGACACAACCTGCACTTGTTGTGCTACAAGAGCGGCTGACACGGTCCTCACCAGCTTCCTGCCTGCTGCTTTTGGGTTTGTGCCTGTGCCCAAGGTCCTGCAGTCTACTAGGCTTCTTAGCCCAGAGAAATTAAACAGCTGGCAAGAGCAAGGAGGGAAGTAAAGGCTAGCAGAGCACTTCTGAGGAGTTCTTTATTGCTCTGGTCTCACCAGCACTGTGCACTGTCAGCTTCACCTGTGCCATCTGGAGACCTGGAAGCCCTGTGCTGCATCTGTGTGCCACTCTCCCTCAGCCCATCAGGCTGCCACAGCAAAAGCAACCATCTCTGTCAGCTCTTTGCCAACTTAAAATAATAATCATTTTCATCCAGGGTGGCAAGGGATGATTGGTAGGTTCACAGGACCCAAAACCAAGACAGACCAAGAAGTGTTTGCGCAAAGACCATTAAAATGTGCCCATCCTCTCTCTATGAGGGTAAAAAAGCTCCAGTGCCACCTGTCACAGTACCAGTGAGTGCCCAGAGCTCTCTGCATTAGGCTAAGCCAGGAACTGATCTCGGCACAGCCCATTGAGAAACCAGTCAAAAGACTTCAGGATTTGCTCTCAGTCACCCTCTAATCACAGAGTCTAGTAATCATCAGCTCATAGCTCTGAAATGAGGATTAAGCAAGGGAGAGCACTGCAGCAAAAGTCTGAACTGACACACAGCCATTAATTTTTGTAAGAGTGAAACCCAAGCTCCTTGCTCTGCAATGCTGTGCACAGTGCTGGCTGTTTTCAGAGTGGAGCTGGAGGGGCCTGTGCTCCACAGAGGGCAGTGATCCTGCACTGCAAGGCACAAAGGATCCGCTTTTAGTCTGAGCCAGGACTACTTACAGAGCTGGGCCTTTGTGCCTGGGCTGCACTCAGCTGCTGCTGCCTTCCTCCAGGGGCACAGCCACAGGAGTGTCCTGCCGGCAGTCCCCACACTTGCACATTGAGAAGGCACTGAAGCAAACCCACACGTGGGTCACAGCTGCACGCACTCGATGGGGGAGACACTGATGTGTTCATTGCAGTTAGAGCAACCTGGACCCTCTGAAAGTGCATAAGCAGGCAATACAGCGAGGAGAGGAGGCTTTTTCTTCAGAAGGCTGTTAAAGAGCAGTTGGGGGAAAGAAAAGGGCAAAGAAAACGTTAATGCTTAGCTTGCATCTTTGGCTGCCACGGAGCAGATGTACTCTTAAGCAAGATTCTGCCTACCGAGAGCAGACGATGAGGAGTTAAGAAACCAGGAGATAAGATCAGGGGTAGTTAATAAAAAGCCTGGGATCTGTAAAAGCAGCAAAAGGGAAAGGCCATATGAAGACACCTGAAGGAAACGGGAAAGAAATTAGATTTCAGCAAACCTTTGCAGAAGTTCAAGAGAAATCCCTTGGGATTGGAAAATGGAACAAACCCCAAGCTCTGGGGCAAGCAGCCCGAGGGCAAACGCAAGCTGCATCCAGTCACTTTGAAAGCAATTGCTGCAAAATCATAAAGGATCTGACTGGAGAGATGCTTAGGAGGGCATAAGAACAGTTCACCTCATTTCTCTGACTGAGGCAGAGCAGAACAAAGCCCTGGTCCTCGGTGAGATTTTCTGCAGCAGGGCTTGGCTTGGAACTCATTTTGAGAAAGAGAAACTGAGAAATACCTGAGCAGAAGCCAGATGACACATGCCTGAGGAGAAAACCTCTCCCAAGACCTTCCCTGGCAGCTGCCCTTCCAGCTCCGTGGGCACCCTTTGTGGCAAGCCCCAGTGGCATGGTGAGGGCTTGGCACAGAGGCCGTGGGCCGTTACAAAGCAGTGCAGGTAACCCTGCAGACGGCTGTGCGTGGCCAGCCCCGTGTCACGAGGGGGAGCCCCAAACTGGCACTCCCTGTGTCAGAGTTAGCCAAATGTGGAGCCGAACCCCCGCGGTCTGTGCCCAGATGATAGCAAGGTTGATGAAAAGGAAATCAGAAGAGTCACCCAATGGCAGCATCACTACCAGGACTGCAGCTATAGGCTTGCACTGCTCTAATTAAAGAGTAAGAAATACAAATGCTGATACCAGTTTTGAAGCTCTCCTTTAAAGGGAATTTGGAAGCAAATTCCTGAAAGAAGCAAGGCAGTGTTTCATGGACACCTTCCACCTTCAAGGCTGCTGAATCCTGCCACCTCTTAATCCAAAAGCAGGTTAGCAGAGAAAAGATTTGCTCAGAACCTGGGCAGAGGTCTGGGGCTACAGCATCTCCCATGCCAATCTCTGCTGGGGCTCCAACGGTGGCACATGGAGAGGGTTCAGAGCAGGACAGACCCTTACGGTCTCTCTCCCATCCTCTGAGTTGCTCTTCTGAATGCCTTTCCTTCTGTGTCCTGCCCAGCTCCATCCCCTAGCAGTGGGGGCTGTCCCCTCAGGGTCATGCATACATCCAGAAGTGTTTCCTCGTCGTGGAGGAGATGAGGTCTTGGTCCCAGGAGGCATCCCTGGGCAGCACCCTGGTCCTTGGGGAGTGCCCAAGTGCAGCATGGCTGCTTTGAGAGGGCCCAGCCCAGCGGTGAGAAGGCCCCATGGTACCCCTCCAGCCTGCACTGTGCTCACTCTGGTCAGCTGGGGGAAAGTGTAGGGCAGAGGAAGGCTGAGGGCTGGAGGCACCAGCCAGCTGCAGTGTCTGTAAAGCCTCCTCCTGCTCCTGGTCATTGCCAGGTCACTGCCAGGGCAGGTACCTCTGCCACACTCCCCAAGCTCAGGGGGCCTAGACACTCACCAAGGAGCTCTTCCTGCTGCATCCACAGCCAGGTAGGGCTGCAGCCTGCAGCTGCAAGCAGCACTCCTCAGGCAGCTCACAGGGCGCTCAGCCTCTGCAGAGCATGAGCTGGAGCTGGTCACTTGTGGCCAAGGCTCAACAAGGCAGCAGCACTGGAGGAGTCTTCGCCTCTGCTCCAGGCAGGGCAGCTGGGGATGGCAGCAGGAAGAGGCATTAAGGGTGAATGAGAGAGCCTGCAGCGCGGTCCTCATATAGCTGGCAAGTGGCACGGTCTGGCTGCGCGCCATAAAGCCAGCCTGTGGGACCTGACCAGGCCTGCCTGCCCCCCTAGCAGGCTGTCCTGACATGGTGCTCACCAAACCAAATCACCTGGTGCCTGGTGCCACCTGGGACAGGGCTCAGCCTGGCAGCCACTGCTGCCATGTGCCTGCAAATGCAGCTGAAGCAAGGCAGTGCCTGGGAGCCAGTCCAGAGCCCAGGGGCAGCAGTGGCTGTTGCATGGAGCAGGGTGTAGCACTGGCATCTCTTTCTGTGAACCCTCAGCCCCACTTCCAGGGGCTGATCTCTCCAGCATCTCACTGCCCAGCTGGCCTCTGGCCAGACACATGCTGCAGCTCTTGATCCCAGAGCAGGAGCCCTGGGCAGCAAGGTGCCAGGTAGTGCAGCCATGCCTGCAGCCATTTTGAGGGAGTCCTGTGTCTGACCTGCCTCTTCTCTCTACTCACCACACTCATTAGGGCAAGTGGAGGCAAGGCCAGCAGGGCAGGACATACTGTTGGCACAGCTGCGAGTGGTTTCTGTCTGATGGAGTGGAGTGGGCTGAGCCCTAGGTGGATCATAGGTCAAGAGAGTGTTGTTCCACACCTGGGGCTGCACTCTCCACAGCCAGAGCTTTGGTAAAGCTGCTCAGCAGGGCCCTGTGACAGCTCCTTGGGCATCCTGCGATGGTGGCCACTGTGACCATGCCTACATGTGGCAGCCTGAGGACAAACATGGCTCAATGAAGGCTGCCAACTCTCCACCTCAGCTGTGCAGGCTGTTGGGAAGTGTGAGCTTTGGTGCTGCTGCAGACTGATTTATCAACAGCTGAAGCCATCTTTGGTTCAGTATTCAGTCCTAGGGTAAAAATTAAAAGATAGGAAGTACCAGCTGGGATTCTCTGCCTAATCCTTGTGTCTCCCACCCCACCACTTCTCTGGGATGGAGAGCCTTTGGATAACGTTCCACTATCAGATCTGGGATGACCCCACACAACATCCTGCTTATCCTGCTTCCTTCAAAGTGCAACAGCTACCCTGAGACCAGGACGTAGTATTGAATTTTGCACCTGTTGTAGCCTCTACGAGCGCAAGGCGTTGGACCTGGTGCCTGTGTCCTTTTCCCTAGATGAACTCTCAGAGTTCTCAGGAGCCCTGTGGCTTTTTAATGGCAGTGCTTGCTTTACCAAGGGAGGTAAGGAGTTAGTTCTTCTCCTTTTGCCTGGGCATTTTGCGAGCGTACAACACCACAGCACTTCTTCTGGGAACAGCAGCAGACTGCTCTTCCCAGGCATGCTTTCTTAGGGAGCTTGCTGCAGATTTGAGCTGCTGGTCCCCCATGCTGCAAAATCCCAAGGTAGGGCTTTGAGGATGCACAGGATGAGTTCAGAACAGCCAGGCTGTGCAGTGGGCACTGGGATCCATCCAACATCATGTATATGGAAGACAGGAAGGAAAGGATTTTCAGTATTCCCATCAATGTTATCTGCCCAACATTTCTTCTGCTTGAAGAGCATCACAGTGCTGGGCAGTCAGTCAGCAGATGACTAAATTCAGAATCTCCATGGAGGAGGCACACCTTGGCACCTCTGCAAGGCAATGGCCGATCTCAGGGCAGTCCTGCCTGTAAACACTGCCACTGTCCTCTGCACCCAACTTCTCCAGCTCCTTGTGCCCTGCCTTGTTCCCTTACAGGAAAATCCCCGACAGACTTGTTGGCAAGAAAAGGTGGCTACTGCAGGAGAGGAGCCCAGGCGGTGGATGGCAGGTGTGTGCCTCCCTGCTACAGCTTCTGTTAGCAGGAGAGCACAAAGGAACAGCCACTGCGTGCCTGCTGTGTTTACAGCAAAGCTGCACTATTGACTGATGCTTTTAAGGTCATGCTTTCCTCCAGCCAGGCGCTGAAAGACACGCAGGGAATATCCTGAGTGAGTTACACACCTCTTCCTGCCCTGGGATTGGGTAAGACAGATGCTCACAATAAACAAGGAACTGGCAAAGGAGTCTGGAATCCATTACCTCAAGGTCACTCATCCACCCAAGGAGCCCAGGCTGGCTAAGCAAGGGACTAAGTCACCACATTTGACACTGTTTTGGTGGTCTGTGTAAGACACAAGAGTCTGCATGCAGTTCCTGTGGCAGGAGCATAGTGCCACAACTGCCAGCTACAGAGGCAGCTGCTGGTTGATTCTACAGAGTCTCAGGCTCCACTGGGCATGGAAAGATCCTTTTCCGCCTAATCACTAGGAGAGGTTTCAGGGGGTTGTGTGGCACCATCACTACAGTGTCCCAATACATCCCAGTGATGCAGTGAGAGTGGCACTCTACACATGGGAAACTGAAGCAGCAAAAGGGAATTACCTAAGATTTGTTGGCAAATTCTAGTTTGAAAAAAACACTTGGTCTCTTGAAAAGCAGCTGCATGTGTCATGCACTGCAAACACACATTTAGTAGTTCAAGGTCCCCACTGGCTTGCTGAGGTGTTAAGAAATTGCATCTAGGGCCAAATTATTCTCTCCAGTCAGCTCTGAAGTGGTGGCCCCAGGCAGTGTGAGAGGCAGGGTATTAACTAAGTGGACTGTTCTGATTCAGCAGTGTCCCATGTTGGGAACTATAAGGTTAAAAAGAGTCCTCTGGGGACTGGAAGATTGTTATTCAATCCCATAATTCTGCTATCTCTTCATAAACCCACAGCAAGGCCAGCTTGGGCTCCTTTCCTCCCCCTCCAGCCTTGTGCCAGGCAAGAGCTGCGTTATCACGACAAACATGTAAGGATAGTCCTGGTTTGGGGCCTCCAGAGGCTGT